>JAEANM010012034.1:0-14992 GCA_017656035.1 Myanophis thanlyinensis | reverse complement strand
TCATAGTCAATTGCATTCATGATGACTCCAAGTGCATTACAAGTTAAAAACAGATCCAATTAGTGGAAGAACTGAATTGCAGACTGCCGATGAATTTGCTTATAAGTTTATTTGGGAAATGAGGGGGAGAGACAGAGATACTGTACATAAACCTACCTGGCATTTTCACTTAAAACATGGGTATCTAACCTTTTGTCTTGACTGGGCCACATTGAGTGAAGAGGAATTATCATGGCCGCATATAAATATATATAATATAATTAATGTATACAGATTAGACAATAATGTGAAATTTTTATGATCTTGGGAAGCTGCATTATCAGCTGTGCAGGGCTGCATGCAGCAGTCAAGACTGTGGGTTGGGCATTCTTTAGAAGCTCCACTATTTTTTATTTATGCTAATAAGAACTAAAACTATAATCTTTCAAATGGCTTTCCAGTAGTATATGAGTGCTACTTTTTCTTTTTCCAGTTAAACTATTTTCTGGATCTTTTACTACAGCATCATTCTTTTTTAACTGTTAAGTTAGGATGGATGGATGGATGGATTGAATGGAATGTAGAATGGAAGAAGGGATAATACTATTTGTACATAGTGTTTCTTTAAAATTCTTCAACAACTCTCAGATTTACAAAACTACTGATGCAGCATTTTGAAACAATCTTTGAAACAAAGTTTTGAAACAATCAAGTTCCCTTGAAAATGCATGAACACCCTTGCCTGTGGCCTTTAATGCAACAATATAGCACATATTTAGGTTTCTACTGAATCCCATTCAGTCTCAGGATTACAACAAAGTTGTTCATCTCTCAGTACCAGGAACTTTCAAGCACTCCTGTCCATGTTCTGAAAAGGCAACTTCAAGTAATTAAATCAGTCTGGGAGAAAAACCAATCTGTCCCAGCATATGGAAGATACACCTGAGGACAGAGAGGAAATTGGCTGCTCCTTTTCATGGTGTTTTATTTTGCTGCCAACTCTTTTCTGGTTGTTCCTGTCCTAATCTTTGTCGGGATGGTGGTGATAGTGGTGAGCTTGGAATCAACTTTTAAGGATTCCGGTTGACATTCGACTATTTTGGCTGGTGAGTTTTAACCAACTTGTCGACAGTTTTCAAATGAGAACTCCGACACTGAATCATCAGGTGTAGCATTTATTTAGCCTTACCTCTTAAGATCCCTGATGTGTTTGGGTTCTCTTCAATTTCTGGCACTTCTTTTAGGATTTCCTCATTGAAAGTTATTCAGGAGCGCATTTTAAGGAATCCTGCAATCACTTGGGACCACAATTTGAATTATTTTAACACAGACACACACACACACACACCTGAACCTCCATCCTCTCACGTCTGGCAGCAGGTATGGGTGTCCCAAAGCCAGAAGTACTATATGTCACCTCTGAAGCGTGTGTGTGAAAGAGAGGGCGAGAAAGGGGGGGATATACGTGGCGAGCATGTGCTCTTATGACTTGGACGTCACCTCAGGAGTTATCACCTCGCTCCGTCGATAGTCCAAACAGGGATGGAGCTATCTGAAAGCTTATCTTCCGTAGCCGACAAAATACTTAACAAAGCGCGGTTTTCTTTCCCAAACGATTGGTCGCCCTGACGCCTTCGCTATCAAATGGCGCTTTTAAACAGAGGCCGGACTTTTCTTGTCCGGGGGGCAAATTGGCACCAGCTGCATTTATGGTCCCAACTGGAAGCTCCCTCCCGCCGATAGCGATGCTTAGCATTTTTATGAGAAGACATTTTGGTAAATGGAAAGAATGGGGTCTGGGAACGAAGGAGCTATATCTTCGCCAATTATGAAGGTGTCCGATCTTGGTCGAGCCTCCCATTCCCCAAATTATATCCGATTTCCACAATGCCAACCTGATCTCTTAAAAGTCCCGATCTCCTCTTTGAACTCCGAAAAAAAACGGGCGCAGCAGGTGCCTCTCAGCCTCGGCGGCTGGAGAGATCCCGAAGGGACTTGAAGATTTGGAATAGGAAGGAGCCACCTTGGGAGATTGGGAGAAGGGAAGGGAGCGGGGGCCCGCTAAGAAGTCTGGTTATCCCAGCATAGCCCCTCTGGCCAGTAATTCAATCTTTTACTCTTGTCACGAATCGCGGTAAACGGTAAAGCCGTTTTCATGTCAGTTTGCAAAAGGTTGCCTTGGTTTTCTTCCACAATGCATCTCAGAATTTATTGCCCCTTCTACCGATGAGAAAATTAAGGCAGAGTGAGAGATTTGCCGAGACAGCAATATTTTGTTTGACACTGAAAGTTTGCCAGTGTCAGCTAGTGCCTGAAACCGAAGGCGGCTGTGAGCAAGACTACCGTTGCTCTTGAATTACTCCACCTATCGGGATTCTTAAATTGTAGGGGAGAAAGTAGCTCGGTTTTGGTTCAGTAGCAGTACTTTGTTCCTTGGTGGAACGGCCGCAGAGAAGTTTTCGGAAAGGAAGACGAGCCAAGCTTTCAAGACAGACGGAGTAATCGGGCAACTAAAGCAACCCTTTTTGAAATTTCTTATTGGGACAACGACTCAGAATCTCTCAAATGCTTTTTTCTCCCCGACACCTGACTTAAAACGTTTCTCCAATGATTAAAGGCAAGACAAACAAGACATGTGCGCGTTTCTTGTTGGGTGCTTCAGACACTCTGTGATGGTTGAAACAGGTGGGCGATTCTCTGAGCGCTCTCATTCCCCCTCCCCGCCCTTCCCGAGGTGCTGCGACAGAGAGAGAGAGAGAGAGAGAGAATATGAATTTCGGATAGCTCTACTGATAATCTCCCAAACCAGGAGTTTAAGTTGGCCAAGACACCACGTGCGAGCCAGATGAATATGTGTACACCCGCATTTCAGTTGAGTTAGATCCATTTAAAATCGGGCGCTTTTGACCGCATGCTCCGGTTTTTCTAATGGTCAGAATCCGCTTCCTTTTTGGGGGACAACAGTTTGAATGAGCGAGGTTAAGCGAGGTTTTGCCACCATGCTGTTCATTAAGTACAGATGCTTTGCGCGCTTGTGGCGCCTCTGAAGAAGGAAGTGCACAGGAGAAGAAGAAACGCGTCTTAGAGAGACCTTTTGTGTTCTCTTTAGGCGCGGGGCGGGAGCTTTATGGTGTGTTTGGAAAATGTATGTATGGGCGTGTATCGCTACAGGGAGACAAGACGAAGCTTTTCCGGTTTGGAGGCAAGAATTTCAAGTCGGGTTCCCACTTTTTTTTAAAAAAAACCGTAGTTACTCAAAACTGGCATATAAGCGAAAAGAAAGCCATCTTTAACGTTGTTGTCCTATAAAGAGAATTCAATTCCAGGGACATCCATGTACACAATTGACAGCTGTCCTTGGAGTCAAATCAAAATTGGGGGTGTTATTGTTTGAGGCCGGAATACCACCCTCCATTCCAGTCACTTGGGTGGGTAGAGTGTAGGAAATACAGCCGAAATGAAAAAGAATCGAAGCGATTCTGTTGGAAGTGCACACACCGCTTCCATACATACCGGTACTCCTTGCAAAGCACGGCTTCTTTTCATATGCATGAACCAGGCATTTGTCTGGCGTACGTATGTAACCTCTAAATATACCTTGGGGAGCAAGGACCGAGCGCCCCCGGCAGAGACGGAAAATGCATCTGGCTGAAAAATGACTAGTGGTTTGCAACTCTTTCCAATCAATCTATTTACCTTCCCGGCTGCCAAGGGCTGAGAACGACCCACAACTCATGTTTGCCGGGCCCCTAAACGGGAATTTGGGTTGTATTAAAACCAGAACTTCAAAGAAGATGAGAGAAAGCTTGCGGCCCTGGCGGACTGTGAGGTTCCCGAAAGGAGTTGGAGAAGCAGCTGTTTTGGCAAGGCGGCGCCTGTGGGTGTTGGTATGGATCCCGACTCAGAAGAAAAAACTCAGCTTCCCTCCAAGATCCTCCAAGTCCTGCCAAATCCAGGGGTCCGAGATCTGGTGAAGGTCGGCGGCAGAAGAGGTTAGGGAAGCGGGGGAAACCGCAAATTTGGTTCCTTCTCCGCTGATGATCGACATGAAAGAAAGCAGGCTAGCCACCTCTTTCCTTACCTGCTAATCTGATCATAAAGCTTCCCTATAGCTGCATGTAGAAGCGTGTATGGACACTGAGTATACTGAGTCTGTGTTGTGTATGTTACACGCTCCGAAACTTAATCGAAATAAAGAATGCGGAGTTCTTTATTCTCAGTTCTCAGTTCATCAAATACCGGCCCAATGTCTTTTCTCTTTTAATTGGGAAATGCAGCGTCGCCTTGCGAAAGAGGATAACAAGCCAACTCCTTTTTAACCCATCTCTTTTTGTGGGGGAGAGGGGAGGGCTACAAAGCCGTCTATAAAACAAAACCGAGAGAGCCAACTGGAGTCTGAATTAGTGGAAAGAATCCCTTTAAGGGCAAAAATAGGAGAAAAAGCTGCTGTTGGACCAGTTTAAAACTAAGCAGGTGCACAAAGCCAATACGCCCTTAAAAGAAACCGGCCTCTTCGGGGATTCCAGGGAAATGCTTTCCATTTAATAAATATTTCCCCCCACCCCCAAGCCCAAGGGCATTTTGCGTTAGCCAGCAATTATTCAAAGAAAACAGGCGTGGAAAGGGAGAAAGGGCCCCTATGGGTATTTCGTTTTCTTAGAAGCCGGTTTTTAATAGCTTGAAAATAACAATAAAACCTCAGGACTGAGGGGGAAAAAAAAGATTAGTCTTGAAATGGGGGCAACTTAGAGAAACCCGCTACGGAAGCATCTTCATCATTTTCGCCGCGTTCCTTTGAGGGGAGACTGGATTTCTTGCGCCTTTCCTTCTTTGCCCTCCGTTGTAAATTCTTCGGAAGAAGCGGGAAGAAGAGAGGGAGGGGACTACAGCCCCCGTCTTCTCTCTCTCCTCTTGCCGTTTGTCAGAGCTCTCCGAAGGAAGAGTCGCAGCGTTTGCTTCCCACCCAGCCCGGCCTATAACGCGCTCCAGGTTCCGTCCGCCCCGAACTCTAGGTGGCTCCGGGACAGAGATCGGGGGGGGGGGGGGGAGAGAGAGACAAGGGAGGGAAAGGTGAACGAGGGGCGCTGCTCGCTCCTCTTAGTTCGCTCTTACTTTCGACGCCCCCGCGTGCTTCCTGTTGTCGGCCAGTTGACAGGCATTCGGCCTCCCCCTCCCCCCCCGTCTTCTCCCGCTCCCTCCCTCCCTTTTCCAGCCCATCCGGGGAGAAAGAAGAGAAGCGAAAAGGAAAAAGCCTTTGCCCTTGACTCGTGCGCTGCCCCCATTGATAAAGTGACTCGCTTGCTCTCCTCCCTCCCTCCCTCCCTCCGCAAGAAAGGAGAGGATTAGAATCCAGCCCTTTCGTCTCCCTCCGCCCCCACTCGCAGCCCCGGCGTTCTTCCCCTCCTACTCCGCCCCCAAACGAGGGGGCGTGAGGCGTTTTATTGGCTGCCGCTATTAGTGCGCCGTCGAACAAAAGCGGCTCCTTTAATCCCGAGTCTTTAGTGATTTCTTCTCCCTTCGCCCCCCGATTCCCTCCCTCCCCCCGCCTCTTTTTCGCTCCTCGCCTTTGCGAAGGTAGCCTTTCCCTCGAGCTCCCGCTTACCGGCCGCTGATTGGGCCGCCGGGTGGGGAGAGTGAACCGCCTCGCTGCACCTCTGACAGCTTGCGCTCCGTCCGAAGCAGGCTCGCCTTCGAAGCGTCGCCTTTCGCCTTCCACCTCCTCCTCCTCCGCTTGCCTTGCCTTGCCTTGCCTTCTCGCGTGCCGCAGTCGCGCCACCTGAGCTCCGGCAACTTCGAGGGGATCCCCGGTGAGAGCCTCGGGAGAGCGCGCCACTCCGGGCCAGGCCCGGCGACTCCGTTGCTGCCCGCTTCCGCCTTAGGCTCGCCGTCCCTCGGGGCACCTCGGCGGGGACTGGATTGCTGGGAGAACTGGTATGATCAGCTGAGAAGGAGGTGGTGGTGGTGGCGGCGGCGGCGGCCTTGGCTGGAAGGCAGGCGGGGAAGCGGAGCCGGCGAGCGTACGGCGTACCGGCGGCTGCTCCTGGAGGCGCCAGACGGTCCGCACAGCACCATGTCCAAGCCTTCGGATCACATCAAGCGCCCCATGAACGCCTTCATGGTTTGGTCCCGGGGACAGCGTCGGAAGATGGCCCAGGAGAACCCTAAAATGCACAATTCGGAGATTAGTAAGCGCCTCGGGGCCGAGTGGAAGCTGTTGTCCGAGGCCGAGAAACGCCCTTACATAGACGAAGCCAAGAGGCTGCGCGCCCAGCACATGAAGGAGCATCCCGACTACAAGTACCGGCCCCGTCGCAAGCCTAAGAACTTGCTCAAGAAGGACAGGTATGTCTTCCCTTTGCCTTACCTCGGGGATACCGACCCCCTCAAGGCGGCAGGGCTCCCCGTGGCAGCCACAGACTCTCTGCTCAGCTCCCCGGAGAAGGCGAGGGCCTTCCTGCCCCCCACCTCCGCACCTTACTCTTTACTTGACCCCAGCCAGTTCAGCTCCAGCGCCATCCAGAAGATGACCGAGGTGCCCCACACCTTAGCTACCAGCACTCTGCCCTACGCCTCAACCTTGGGATACCAGAATGGGGCTTTTGGCACCTTGAGTTGCCCGAGCCAGCACACCCACACTCACCCGTCGCCAACCAACCCAGGCTACGTGGTGCCTTGTAACTGTACGGCTTGGTCTGCGTCCAGTTTGCAGCCTCCTGTTGCCTACATATTATTCCCGGGCATGACCAAGACTGGAATAGACCCCTATTCTTCAGCGCACGCTGCAGCCATGTAACACACAAACTAAACTCCCACTGGCAGTCCCACACATTGCAGGCGACTGGAATCTGTATGGGGCCAGCGAGACTGGCCAAAGGAAGAAATCGGAAGCCAATCGTGCATGTGCCATACCGTACTCCAGAAACAAACAATCCGCCTAACCGAAAGCCACTTGAGCGTGGAAAGATGCCCTGGGGAAATCTCTTCCACCTGGGCAAAGACTCTGAGACTCTTGGGGCGGGGTGGTGGGGGGACACCAAAACCTTAGATCCAAAATCCAAAAAAACAAACAAAAAAACAAAAAAACTCAACAGTCTTACAGAAAACTTTTCGTTCCTTGCTTTCTGCACTTGGGGCTCAGATTGGCCCAAAACTTGTACAACTTGTAAATGTGTCAAACTTTTAACTGCCCTTTTGGCTAAAGGTCAACAATGATCCTTTTGGGTTTTTTTATTTATTAATGTTAATGAGTTTGTATGATTGAATGTTATCTGGACTTTAATTTTTAAAAACCCCAAACTACTCTAACCTGATGATACCCCTACCTTTTTTCCTTTGCACATTAAAATCAAGACTTAGCTGTGTTATATATATATATTCTATATATCTATATTTTATCATCCAGCACTAATAGATAACATTGCTTTTCATGTCAAAAAGATTAAAATAACAGGACAGCTCTTTAGAGTTATTAAAGGGGGTTTAAAAGTTTTATATTTCAAACATGATATGATAGTATTTGTTTAATTTTAAACAGATAGTCCTTCAATTTGTGTGAATAAGTGCAAGTAGGCCTAAGTTTACTTTAGACAGAATGTCAGCTATGAGGTCAGACTGTAGGTTTTTTTTTTTTTTAATGAAAAGAGAATACAAATAATTTTAAAAAAGAGTAACATGGTGATAAACTAAATATGGTTTAAAGTGTATTGGGGAGAAAATGTATCCAAAAGGATTTTACCTCGTCAGTTCTGTTCATTTGTTGAACAAAAAAGGCATTTTGAATAAAGACAATCTGTCGTGCAACTGGTCAACTACGTTGTGTGAATCCCATTCCAGTTCTTATGAACTTTCACATAAAAGCTTTATGGACTGTAAGGAAGTTGAAAACTTAAAGGTTTCCTTTGACTTGCCAAGGTCTTGGGCTTTAAGTCCCACATAACAGTATCTCTACATGGAAAGGTCAAGAACCTAAAACAGGATTGGAGAGTTTTGAAATCTGGGCATAATCTGCTGGCAAATTCTCCTGCACAGTTATACTGAATTGAGCTAGCTGGTGCCTGAATCAATGTCAGTGATGGAGAACCTCTGCTCACCTTGTTAAAATCTGTTTCCTGTGGCACATGTGGTGTGCAAGGACACACATATATTTGTATGAATATGTACATACACATTTGTGGCCAATTATTTCTAAGGTTAACTTCATTCTTCTTCACCATCTTTTCCTGTATTACAGAAGGGGGAATAAAGGATGAGCCAGAAGGTGTGATTTGCCTAAGTGGAAGTCTCTATCTGATTCCTTGGTATATAAACCCTTTGAGTATATATTTTCAGTATTGCATAATCCAGAAAATTGTCAGATGAGTCCTGCATCTCCACATTTTGTGATCTGTCATACAGGGATTGCACTAAAGCGCATTCCCTAGGAGAAAGTGGGATTTCTTTTTGAATAAATGTGCATAGATTTGCACTCTGGGAACCCAAAATGTCTTAAGTATATGCACGCCCCTCAAATCTATTTTATTGCCTGCAGGAGATTTTATTCTAAAGTATTCCCACAACTACAGCATGTTTTTGTGCCAAAAGCGAGTTAGTCCCAGTAAAACTGATTTACAAGAGGCCAAATCTACTTTAAAAGCCTTAGAGTTATCTTTAATCAGAGGTTAAATCCCATTAAAATCAGAGAGACTTACCCTTAGGTATCTATGTACAAAACTGATGACTTAGCAGAAGTGAGAAAGGGGGGTAGAAAATCATTTACTGTGGTCCAAGATTCATTCATATTCTTTCTCTCTTTCCCTACCCATGGAAAGATTGTGTTCTTGAAATGTTTCCAGCACTTCAGAAAGTAAAATAAATGCATGGGATTCTTTTTTAAATATAAAGTATACAATATCCCTGAGTCAAACTTGATTCTTGGTGACTTCACGAATCCATCCACGTGCAATAGTTTTCATAGTATCTTATGGCAATAGTTTACCTTTTTGTTGGGTTGATTTTCTAACTTCCCACTCTGGCCTGGAGTTCTAAAATTTCTGGTGGCCCCATTTCCAAGAACTAGCTCAATTGTTTCTGCTTAGTTTTCTGCCAGCCAAGTGCTGCCACCAGCACATTTGTATTTGTTCACAAACTGAAACAGCTGCCAATGTGGTAAAAATTAAAGGTTTCTTGGAAGGTAAAGATTGCTGCAAAGAAGTGAAGTTAGAGGTGAATTTGGGTCACTTTGGCTACAGTTCTGCTGGATGGGAACACTTCTGCAGATGGGCAAGATACCCTTTTGATGTCACATCTCTCAAGATTAGATGCGTGTTTAAGGACTTCCAAGGAAGATCATAGATAATATTGTTTAATTGGAAGTTATCTATCAGGGAAGCAGCAGGATTTTTTGTGCTTTAGTTATTCTGCTTGGGTCTGCAGCCTTAATTTCTTTCAGTCAGAGTTTCTATTCAATGTGGACTAACTTTCCCTAATCCAATATATGCCTGTAGGAACGCGGTTGGCTGTCAGCCATTGCAACCATGGACAATGGAAAATACAGCCCAAGTCATTCCGAAACTTCCATACTCGGAAAGCTGGTTGAGACCTCAGAGGAACCTCAGTGTAGTGACTTTCCTTGTCCTTTTGCGAACTCTTATTTTCCTCTTGTCTCAAGTCAGAATCCTGCTTTACAACAGCCTTCCACTCGCCCCCACCCTCTCCCGGTTTCAGCTGAGGTTTCCCCAAAATCCCAAAGAAGAGGGCGGGAGGGAGAATCTCTGACAGAGTCGGAAGAAAACTGGAGCCGGACAGATTAGCATCTTGTCCCAAACAATTAGCGGTGTTTGGCGCTTCTATTCATCAGGTTTCTCTCCTTTTATTACCGAAAGGGTTTTCATTAAAAGGGGGAAAGGGGGAGGAAGAGTGGAGAGAGAGGGTCGCAGTTGTCCATCTGGCTAAGTTGAATAGCGAGGGTGATCCGTGTTGTAGATGTTTTTCTCATTAAGTGCTCTTTTGAGACCGCTGTTAGAATTAAATGGCACAACACAATTAACATACACGGAACCTGAATGGCAGGGTAAGCAGTATAAAGAATAGACAGATAAATAACTGAGAGATCGGGCGAAGGTAAACAAAAGAACCGAAGAGGGAGGCTTTGAAAAGCGAGGTTAGGATGGCTGGACCACGCTCGTTTAGCATGACAAAAAAAGAAGGAAAAAAAAAAAAAGCAGAAGCCCGCTTACAAATGGGCGCAATTAAGATCTGGTGCGACCTCTGCGGAGGACGGGACGAGGTCGGAGGAAGCACCGAACCAGGATGGCGGGACGCTCCGGGGTTGACGCGCGGCCAGGGAAACCGAGGGAGCTGCCAGGCGAGCCTGTTGGGTTGGCGGGCTGCCTGATTTAACCCCAGTTGACAGTAGCTGTCAGGACCTGTGATAACGTTCATAGCTCAGTGTCCTTTAACATCTCTCGAGATTAGGTTTAAGGGGAGCCTCGAGTCAGGCGGCTGACGGCCGTTCGCGGGCTGCTCCCCTTCCGGAGATCAGCAATGGAAAGAATCCGAAGGGCGGAGCAGTAAAGAGGGCGCTTCGTAAAATCCCGGGGAGACTCTCCCACCTGCCCGCCCCTCCTCCTCCTCCTCCTCCTCCTCCTCCTCCCAGGGGCCGGTGGGTCTTCGGCTTCTCTCTGCCTCAGTTTTGGCCGCCACTGCTTTCCTCCCGGCCCCTTTCGACGGGCAGCCCGGTTCTTCTTCTGGGCCAACCGGGGATGGTTTCCTCTTCCTCGCGGACAAGTCCTTGAAACGCGTTTGGCCACCGTAGCTCCCAACAGCAGCTTTTCTTCAATCCAGCCACTTAATTCTGCGTTCATCTAATTCTAAAGGATCCGCGAGGCAGGGTTCACTTTACCTAGCCATTTGCTGTAATTGGCTGGAGGGCACGTCCTGCCAAAGAGGTAGGGGAAAGGGAGCGGCTTCTTCGTCTTCTTCTTCTTCTTCTTCTTCTTCTGCCTTGAATGGAAATAAAAATAGAAGTAACAGAAAAGATTTTATCCTCTTGCTTCACATGTAATATGTTTGTCATTTAGTTTTAATGCTGAGCTATACACTAACAGCCCTCATTTTGATTATTAAGCTACAGGGTGAAAATTGCTTGGTTGTTCTTTCCTGTATTGTAAACAGCCACCTGTTTCAATGTATATAAATTTCGACTCCAGTGTATATTAACAGAATGCTGAAGTAATTTTTTTCCCTCTTCCTGCAAATTACTCTAGTCTCCGTGACAGCATTCAATATCGGTTG
Organism: Myanophis thanlyinensis; assembly: GCA_017656035.1. NCBI lineage: Eukaryota > Metazoa > Chordata > Lepidosauria > Squamata > Homalopsidae > Myanophis > Myanophis thanlyinensis. The sequence goes on along the minus strand of JAEANM010012034.1, from coordinate 3,742 downwards.
ATGAATGTCAAGCCTTTATGGATAAGACCTTTAATTTCCTAATGTTTGCAATTGGAAAAGCTGCTTTGGCTTGCATTGTATGTCCTGAATTCAGTGATCCGTATTATCACTAGTGAGCAAGTCAGCAATCTGCTAGCAATATTTCTGACATTTAGGCAGTAGCTACAGCCATGGAACCTGCTGTAAATGTTCACACTTCAGTGGCAGGACCGTAAAGTAGCAATAATGTGAAGTAGTGTATACTTCTCCATTGCACTGCCATTCACAGTCTTAATTCCTCCTTTCTATTCAATGTTCTGGGGAAAGAACATTGACTGCTGAAGTACTGGGACTCCTTCAGAAGACCTTGGGATGCTGTCCAAGGTGCTACTTTTCTTGATGTGGTGCAGTTACAATGCCTAATGCTACAGTATATTTTTAATTTTCTTTGAGTATCTTGCAATGGATGGATGGATGGATGGATGGAAGGAAGATTATTATGGAATATTCTCTAAAGTTGTAATGGATCCGTATCATCAATACACCAAAAGGAGAGCATATCCTTTTTATATCTGTATACATGTAGTCCTCGACTTACAACAGTTTACTTAGTGACCATTCAAAGTTACAACAGCACTGAAAATGTGACTTATGACCATTTTTGACAGTTACAACTTTTGTACATCCCCATGATCATGTGATCGAAATTCAGATGCTTGGCATGTTTCATGGTTTATGTTTTTGACCATTGCTGTGTTTCAAGATTATGTGATCACCTTTTGCAACCTTCTGACAAATAATGTCGATGGGGAAGACAGATTTCACTTAACAACTGGGTTGCTAATTTAACTATTGCAGTGATTAATTCAGCTGTGGCAAGAAAAGTTGCAAAATGGAATCAAAACTCACTAAACCAATGTCTTAATTAACAACAGAAATTTTGGGCTCAATTGTGATCATAAGTCAAGGACTACCTGTACAGTTGTCCTACTGTCCTTAAGTTAACAAAAACATATGCAACAATAGGGAGCTGGCCAAAGAAATAATAAGCTGAAGGGATGTGGAAGCAAATACAAGAATGTAGACTGCATTAGTTCTACTTTTTCTGGTAAGATTAAGCCTTCATTGGGTTCAGATTACGGCTATAAGGATCAGAATACTGCAAGAGCAGAGAGTGACATACTGTAAGTGCTGCCTCCATTCATTTCCAGGATCTGTAAATTAGAGCTACAATGGATCTTAATTGTGTGGACCTTTAGTCAGTGACCTTTGAATGTAATGGATACAGTCTAGATTTTAGGCAATGGTGGCTTTCATCCCAAGCAGTGAAGTGAACACAGTTTGTCATTTGATGACTCAATCTAGACAGTGTTTGTGCATTTTGTGTACATTATGTAAGATTTATAAAATACCATTCATCTTCTCCCCCCAACAACTTATCTAGCAGTTCAATGAATTGAGAAGATTTTGGATATAATATAGTAGAGTGTTTAAGTTGTAGAAGGATTCAGATTTAACCCCTTATTGACCATGGGTTTTATGCCAGTTAATCCAATAATTTCATTTGGTTCTTCTTGTCTAGATAAAATAAACAAAATTTCCCATGTATACCATCTCTCACTTGCACAGGAGAAAAAACAATAATAAAGGGTTAATGAAAAATAATAAAATAATAATGACTAATACTGTTGATGAGGTACAAAGAGCTTAAGGTATTTGTGTTGCTGTCATACAATCCTGCTGCAGGAAAATTGTAAAGCATGCAACCATAAGCATGCATTTGAAGCAGTGATGATCTATATATTTCTACCATTTATATACAGAAAATCCTTGACTTAAAATCACAGTTGAGCCCAAAGTTTCTGTTGCTTAGTGAGACAATTGTTAAAAATGAGTTTTTCCTCATTTTACAACCATTCTAGCCACAACTGTTAAGTGAATCCCTGCAGTTTTTAAATTAGTAACACGGTTGATAGGATAGGATAGGATTTATGACTTATGAATCTGGCTTCCCCATTGACATTGCTTGTCAGAAGCTTGCAAAAGATGATCACATAACACTGGGACACTGCAACCATCATAAATATGAGTCAGTTGCCAAGCATCTGAATTTTGACCATGTGTCCAAGGGGATTGTACAACAGTTGTAAGTGTGAAAAACGGACATAAGTCACTTTTCCAGTGTCATTTGTAGATTTGAATGGTCACTAAATGAACTGTTGCAAGTTGAGGATTATATTTTTGCCATGGCCAAATAAGGTGTCTCCTGTCCTCATTCTTCAGAAAAAAAGTCCTTTATACTATTGGATAGTGGGCAGGAAAATACATGCACTCAGAAAAAGCTCGGTCTTAAATTTACTTCATGGGATTCCAGAGGTATCAGAACAGGAATGTACATAGTTATTGTGATTAGAAGGCCAGAAATGCAAAATAAAAATCTTGGCGGTTTCTACAGAGCGTAGTGGTAAAGATATCATTAAAGCAGGTCTGACTCTTGGTGTTTGTTAACACATCAACAATACAGAAGCAATTTCTACTGCAATGTGTTTCTTGTTTGTTACGAATGCTTTTCACAACCGCCTCTTAAATTGAAATGATGGACAAAGGTTATCTAAGATGTTAATGTTTTCTATCCAGAAGTGCAGTCTGAAATTGAGACTGACATTTCTTTCTACACAATATTTACCTAATTGACTAATAACATAAACGCTGCATGAAGCATTCATATCTTTACATCCTTTGGAATGGAAAAAGTAGGAAAAAAAATGATTCTAAATAAGGATTATGAACCTCTTTCCTAACAGCCGCTGACTAAAAAGTAATTATGGTTCAGAGTTTCCTAATGAGGATTTGACAGTTAGTCAGACCACCCAGAAGAGTGAGGGGGCAATATGTCCCAGACAGAGATGCATTTATTAGAAAGAGCTTTTCTGATTTTGAAGGAAATGCAGCTTTACAAATTACAGTGTACATCTCTGTGACATAAGCTGAAATGCCGTTTTGAACGGTTCTTCCCTCTTTTTTTTTTTTCTCCCAAATGTCAAATTCCATAGATTTGGCCATAGATATTAATTCTGTTCTGGAGGGGCAGTCTGGGCTACAAATAATTTTGTGTTAGACTAATTATAGTTTAATCCATGACCATCCAATGAATATGATTGGTTGCAAAACTGACAAAAGACAAAAGAAGCTGTTCTTTCATACAGTTCCTAATTAATTTCTTGGACTGGCTTCTGTGAGATGAAATGAGCATTGGTTTGCATATTCATGAAGCAATGGTCTGTCAGTGGCTGCCCATGATGGATAAAGGCAGATTTAAATACCACTCAAGTACGGTACCAACAAAAGAGCAGAACGACTTTTTAAAACCCTGTTGTAAAGGAAGCATGAAGTTGGTGCTGCATGAAAAATATTTCTGTACCTCATAAGGCTCCATGTGCTTTACCTTTGCCTTCCCCATGTCTTAGACTACACTTCCCACAATTCCCTTTGCACAGATTGGGATTGATGGGCGTTGAAGTTAAGAATGTCAGGAAAACATCTGATTGCCTAACCACCTTAATGTTTGTGTGTGCAACTATGGGGAATTGGATGGTTTGTTTATTTTCTTTATTGACACATATGCACAGATTTCTGTGATATGGATTCATTCTCCAGTCTAGCTTTCTTTTTTTTTTAAAAAAAAATTGTTTATTTTTTTTCCAAACACATAAAACAGACAGAAACAAAACATACATACATACATATAAAACATAAAAACATC
>JAEANM010012033.1:0-14993 GCA_017656035.1 Myanophis thanlyinensis | reverse complement strand
TTAATTAATTTTAACTGGTTTTAAATTGTTTATATGTATTTTTTACTTGGCTGTACACCGCCCCGAGTCCCTTGGGAATTGGGGCGGTATAGAAATCTTGATATTAAATTAATAGTTTTTAAAATACTCATACACTGGTAGCCCTCAACTTATGACTGCTGTCCTGCCAGGAAGAGAAGGGGCCAAGGCCCTGCCAGCTGGGACGATCCTTTGCACTGCGCCTTGCCACAGATCACTACTGGCTGGAATGATCCTTACTACGAACGAACGAATGACAAGGAAGGATTGCTACTGCAGGACAAACCACAATGTGATGGATCGTTCAGACCAGCAAAGAGATGGAATAAGGCACAGTGTGGTGCAAAGGATTGCCCCGGCCGGCTACAATTCCTTTCCAGCATGCCACCAACTCCTATGCACTCAGGTATCTGTTTTAAGAATGGCATTCTGTGTGTAGTCCACTGGGGAGAAAAACGATTGTATTCCTTCCTTCCCCATGAAGCTCACTGAGAAAGCAGGAGCCAACCATCCTCATTCTTACTGTAATCTAATCCTCCGTCCCATGTTTGTCAGAATATGTGGGGGTGGGGAAGGATGCAGAAACCAGGTAATCTGAGCTTTGCAGAAAGAAGGTATATCACTTTAAAAGAGTAAGAGAAGTACCCAATTGTCTCTTAAAAAAAAAAAAAGAACAGGAAAACACAGTGCAAAAGAAAACACAGCCAATAGTAGCTACCCATCAGGCCTTGAATGAACCCTTCACACACACGCCATGCCCCGTACACCTATCATTACCTTGGAAACCAAACAAGCCACACCCCCTGCGAGGCAGAGCATCTTTACTACTACAGGGTGGTGTTGACTGTTCAACATCCTCTAGGGAGTGAAGCGCTGCCCCTTTGCCTAAGTAGAGAACCCATGTTGACGGTGTTTCTGTTTGTGAGTAGCAGCAGCAGAGTTTCCGGCATGAGCTCGGAAGCAGACTAGGGAAGGTGGGCTGGGCCAAGGGCCCTTGAAGGCACAGCAGCAGATCACCAATGCAAGCAGGTGTTCTGAGCCAGGCCTTCCACGATGAAGCAGCAGACTTCCTCGTCCCGATAAAACCTTTTCTTTAGGTGAAAGGGAATTCCTCTCCAGTAAAGTCCCGGCAAACAATTCACAACTACAGACCTTTATCAGTCTTGGGAAACGACGACTACTTGGCAAGAAGTCAGGAACAGATCTTCACCCTAATAAATCGAACTAACTGTTTCCTGCAAACTCCCCTCCCTTCCTCTTTTAATCCCTATTTGGGGGGGGGGGGGCATTCACTGTCCACTTGTGCCTTTACTCCCGAGTCGGCCCTTGTTCCTCAGCTGTTCCCTTCTCCTGGCATCTCTGTGCATGAGCACATCGGGAACCGGCTCCAGCTGTTCTTCTGCCCCACTGATATCTAACTCAGAAGGCAACTAATAACTGTCAGACGGCCTTGGCCCCATCTCTGCCTCCGATGCAGAGCACTCATCCCAGCCTTCCCCACACTCCAGGACTGGCCCATGTTCCTCCCCAACCTCCTCACTGTTTGAGTCTGCCACCAGCTCCACTGGCTGGCCACAACAACGGGGCCCAATTTTTATCACATGATCCAAATCTTCAGTTTAAGAAATAGTCTCAAAGGCCACTTTTTCAGTATTGTTATAACTTTGAAAGATCACTGAACAAATGGACATTAAACTAGGACTACCGGTATCTTGTATGTATGTGTGTGTGCTTGTGTGTGTGCGTATCAGCCCATCTGCAGATAAAATTTCAGTCAGCTTATCTGCAGATGGCACATTTTTCATGGCATTTGGTTAAAAATGTGAATCAGCTTATATGTGAATATATATGGTACTTTTTCATATGACTGTATTGGACTTTAATAAAGTCTTGGTTTCTAACAGGATATTAATCAGTTTGCAATAGCAATTCAAAATGCATTGCACCAAACAATAAAAGTTACTTACCTTTAGCATACAATGGACAAAACTTTTCAAATGTTAGATTAAGAACTATGTTTAACACTTACATTAGCATACAACTGACATTTTTCAAATGTTAGATTAAGCAGAATTAGCATAATTGCTTAATACAAATTGCATTGGATAATGTATCATTTTTATCTAATCATCAAAAATGTACAAGGGAGATGGATGGCATAAAATTTTAGTAAATGGGTAGCATAAACATTAAATAGATGAATAAGCATAAAGGAATATAAACAAACAAACAAATATGAGAGAATGAGTAATAATGTAGTGCCATATATATTTTCTGGACAAGAAGGTTCTATTTCAAAGTAAAAAAAATGTGTATAACATAAATATATGATAAAAATATAGCATTATGTCCTGGGATAATGTTAGACACATACAATAATTGATATTGTATATTGTATTACTGATATTGTAATAATTCAGGAAAATACTTGCATTTTCTGGTTTTTTTAAAAATCACAATTAAGCAAAATGGAGCAGTATAAGATGAATCCAGAGTCTACAGTTTATGATTCGGGATTCACATATATTCATCCATTTTGCTTAATCGTGATTTAAAAAAAAAAACCAAAAAGTTTAAGCCCGTACTAGGTTCTCGTTTCAAAATGTAACAGCTGTGTTTCCTACAACACAGTGAGCCCCAAAATTGTATTTATTTTTTTTTGTTTCAGCTAAGTTATATAACTGAATGATGCACTTTTAAATAAAAGACCCCTAAGCCTAGTATAAATGAACATGCTAGCAGCTCCAGTTAAAGAAAGAAATGAAGTAAAAGACTCCCTTGAAAGCATGAAGTGGCAATAATACAGGATTCTAATAAAATCATGCCAACAAGCTGCAAAATAGTATTAGTGGGTCCCTCAAGCAGCTCTGCAAGGAAGGTAATTGCAGGTGGGCAAGTTTGTGTAAGTTTGCTGTATGTATTAAGGGAGACTCTTCCCAGCAAGTGAACACAATGTTCTTGTTTAGATGCAGGATGCCTTTAAGTGAAAAAGAGCAAGTCCCAAGAAGATGCCTGTTATCCTTGGGCTGTCTGGCTTGGGCAGGTTACAGGGCACCTGTGTGATTTCACTTGTCCTTTCGTAAGCAATTTAAAGTACAACTTGTTTGCAAATGACAATTCCCATCAATATTAAGCTGGGCTTTTTTGCAGGTTACAATTTATCTGAAATTCTAAGTAAGTGTTTCTATATTTATCATTGTAAAAAGCTGTAGGGTGACCCTTCGGAACTGAATTTGTTTCCTTCCTATCCCACCCTTGTCTCTTTCCTCTGTTAATGGGTTAGGGTTTTTTTTCCCCTCCAAAATTAATTAAATTCAACTACTAAATCTGTGACTGAGTGTGTAAATTGAGCCTTATTCAAATTATGCCTCTTTCAATGTCTATTCTGTAAAGTCTGAGCGCCATATTAAAAGCCTGCCTTCATTAATTTATACACTAATATTATTAGCCATCCTCTCAATTCCACTTGAAAGAAATCTGGTTTAACATAATCCCAGATGTAAAGGGCTGAATGGAGCTGAATTTAATTTTTTTTTTTAAAAAAAGTTCTAACTGTTCAAATAACAGCACTTATTAGAGGTATGTGCTTATCTAAATACAGCTCTAATCCATAGCACAAATGCTGACTCTCATGCCTTTGTTCTTGAGGGGGAAAAACGCTAATATTAGCAATTGTAATTATTAGGTAAACATGCACACATTTGAAGTACTTTGTAAGAAAGCAAGATGAAAAGTTGTTCTGACGGCTCTAATCTCTGGAGGTCACACGGTTTGAAGCAAAGGAAATGAAATGTTTCCACAGCAGGCAACGCACCGCTGGAAACCATAAACAAGCCACATCATTTGGAAGAAGGAACCTGCCTTAATTTCAGGAAGTTATGTTTCAAGACGTGCAGTGGTCCCAGGTTAGCAAGGTTAGAATACCTGCCTTAGGAAACTCTAGGTTTATCTGCTACCTGTTGCAGGAATGCCAGGGTCATGTCATTTTTATCAGCTCTAATCTGCAAGATGTTAAGGGATTCAGATGGTCACATGACTAGCTGCAGATGAATAACAAGAAGACTTTTGCTGTTGGTATATGGAATGCCCCACTGACTGCAAAACAGCAGTGGGAATAAACCATGGGCTACTCAGGTTTATCTTAGGAGGTCCTTGGGGGGGGTCAGACAATTAGATGCTTTGTGACCTATATCACATACTACACTAAGCCTTGATTTACTTCCCCATAGTATCTGAGTCTATCACCACTGGCTAAATTTACACAAACCCACTAAGCTACAAGCAAGAAAGCCAGACAATGTTTGAATTAATGGTATATCTGAATCTCGTGCCTAAGTCCTCTGGGTCTTTTAATTTAGTTGCTGCTCAATTTAAGGATGTAACTGAAACAAACTATTCAATTGTTGGCATCTTTCCGGAGATATTTTTGACTGAAAAATCAGTTTCACAATCTCACCTTGAGAAAAATTAGAATAAAATGAATGAACGTGGGTTTGGTCAGCATGAGTAATGTGGTATGGAACACTTTGGCATTACAAAATTGAGATTTCTCATCATGGCAATGCTCATAATAAACCAATTGATGAAAACCTGGCATAAGATGAACAAGCAAGATGAAATAATTCCATCTACTGTTGAAAGAAGCTAAACTACTGCAAAGCTATTTGTGATCTGATCAGCATTAGAATCTGGCTTCTTCTATTAATCGCTCTGTTTAAACGCCATAAACAATCTTGGTTCATAGTACTTTTTAAAGCCATGGTAACTTGCTCAGCAGCTTGTTCCACAAGAACACTCTGGACTATAACAAAACCATGATTCTACCTCACTCCCCACTTCCCAACTTATTCCTACCCTACCCTCCCATTTGCCTAACTTACTTGCGGTTGCGTAAGCATTTCACTGCATATCGTACCATGTATGACTGTGTAGGTGACCAATAAAATTTGAATTTGAATTTACTAGTCTCCTCTAGCACAAATTGCTATCAGACAATTTGTGTAAATGTGTATCTTCATAATAAACAAAACTCTGAAGAACTGAGAATGTTAGTGTTATGGGAAAAACATGGTTTCATTGATCAGATGTCCACTTTAGCATTGAAAGTAATATAATCTGAAGGAAAGCAGACCGTCTAAACTGCACTTTCAGAAAACCTGGAAGTTTAATTATGCAACTTACATACCTAGGTCCGTATTTCCCACTGCCTTCCTCACCTTAATGGGCAAATTCTGCAGAATATTTATCGTAAGAGACTTCCTAGGAATAAGCAGCTACAGTTTATATCCTGGGGATTTGAGTAGCCAGAGAATATTACACTGGTGTTCTCAATAATCACAAACTATTTACATTTTTACAATTGTTGCATTTTACACTGACTAAAGCGATTGCTACTACTTTATAGAAACTGCTTGGCAACTTCTACTGACACCTAGATCAGTTAGCCCACTCCCCAATTTCGTTCTATATGCATCAGTGATGAAGGGTGATCCTAGATTAAAATAGATAATCTACACTTTTCCAGACTTTTGCTGATAAGATATGAATGACAAGAATTTTGGATTTTGTTTTTAGATAAGAGATGAGACAAGGGGTAAAGAGAGAGGATGATAAGTAAGTAAAATTGTTTATACTTAAGATGAAGTTATTTTTTTCTCTTTTTCACACATTTTACTGGTTATTTTATATTTTATTAGTATATTAGATTTTATTTCAATTTATAATCTTTGAAAAAATTATTTCAAAAAATGAAAACGGATAGCCTTAATGGAGGATGCATATACTTTGCTATCACGTACAAATTCTAGTTGTAGAACAAATTGTATTTTCCATTCAAAATTCTTGTAAAAGCATATGCTTGTGTAGCTTCCTTTTCTATAATATTTTGTCACTGTGATCTCATTATACTCAATAACTATTCTGAATGTAAAAGTGGAGATGCCTCATATTTTAGGCAAATTAGAGATAATTACAGGTGTTTGAATCCATGTGAAAAGACCAATTTGGCTGTCTACTAGTATCAGACAGCCGTAAGCATCAGCGGTTAAATTCATCTTCATCCATTTAATTTTTTTTCTTACAAATCTGAATTCATCAGGGAATCATATTAAACATCCCAGTCAACCATACTGATCACTACTGTTTCATGCTTTAATCTTCCAGGAACATTTACCTCAACTTGATTGAAGAACAGCAGAAAGAAGTCAGAAATCCTGTGGAATGTGATTTACCACCAAGAAAAGCAACAAGAGAGAAAAAAGAGTCATCTTCACTGTTTAAAAAGTCAACTCTTGTTTGAGAGAACATACTTTTTAGAATATGCTGTTTGAAAAGGGTTGTCCAACTTTTCACCTTATGCCTTTTTGAACCCACTCACCCATTTTATGCAAAGTACAATAGTAAATACATAACATGCAGGATGGTTTACCTTTACAGCTGCAGTCACCGCAGCAGTAGCAGCTAAGTTTAAGCCTTGTTTACCAAAGTTCACCATTGTTTCATAACCACGTTCTTTGGCTTGCACAATGTACTCATCAATCTCCTAGGAAGAAAAATACGTGCAGTACAGATATTAATTTAAAATCTGGTATTGGCAATCCATGACATCGTATCTTGGCACGAAGCAAAAGATAGTAATGTCATTCTTTCTGCCCACTATCTCTGAATGCAAATTTATTTTCTAAAATATCAAAATAAACATTTGCTCCACAGCAAGGGGGGGGGGGGGGGCTTACCCTTTATTTTGAAGAAAGAAGAGGATGAAGAAACTTCCTATATATTAAACTTGCCCCTCTTGTATATGGAGACAGCAACCAAATAACAAAAGCAATCTTCAGTTCATAATATAGTGGAAACCTGTAACGTATAAGTTAGAATTCATAATGTGGTTATCTGATACAAAGAAATAGGCATATTCCTTCTAATTAACCTAAGTTTCAGGGGAGGTATTTTTAAGTAATTTTTCACATATTTCAATTATGCTTTATATACGTATAAATAGTATTCCACCTTCCTTAGAATCTAGCTAAAGAGCTTTAAACAGTAATGAACACGGTGATATATGAAAACATAAACACCGTATTTTTCTGACTATAAGATGCAGTTTTTTTGACTCCCAAAAGTGGGTGAAAATGTCTGTGCGTCTTACAGAGTGAATATTGCTGAAGCCCCACCCACTTGCCTGCCATTTTTTGGCCTCTGTGTGCCTCGTTTTTGCCTCTTTTTTTTTTTTTTTTCCCATTTCTGGCCGGAAACAGGGTTGAAAACGGGCCAAAAAAAGGGCACGCAGAGGCCAAAAACTTTTTTGCTTGTTTTCCTCTTCTAAATCTAGGTGCGCCTTATAGTCCAAAAAATACAGTAATGCATCATGCTTTGCAAATGTTTAGAGCTTACCAAGAGATCAAGAGATCAGTTAAGGTTTCAGTAAATGTATAAAGAGCAAACACAATCCAATACATCATCCATCGCACCTAAGAATGAAAAATGCAAAACAATCGTTTTAGTTTCTACAGATTAGAAAAATGAATAATTATGCTTTAACAATTTAAAATATGTAGGGCAGGGGCTATTTGTTTTGATGCTTTTTACAAAAATGCAAGCTGTAAGCAAGCATACGGTTATCAGAAAAAAAAATAGGATCTTTTTTCTATACAGTCCTGTCAAACTCAAGGCCCAGGGACCAGATGCGGCCCACGGAATACCGAGACCTGGCCTGCCCTGGAAACAGTGAAAGACCAACCCAGGGGGCTTCTGCCAGTGAAAACGGAGCTCGCGAGGGCCACGTGCGGCTCTCTCCCAAGCTCCGTTTTCGCTAGCAGTGGGTTGCAGGAGGCCATCGCAGCCAGGAGGTTGGGAGCCCTTTTTCGTTGGCAGAGCGCTTGGGCCACCACCACAGGCACCCGAGACACAAGTGATGTCGAGCTGGCCGTGCCCACCCCGGCCCCCTGAGGTCAAGCACAACCCTGATGCTGACCCTCAATGAAATTGAGTTTGACACCCCTGGCTTAGAGTTTCTTCTGAGGGCCCCCCCCCACACACATTTCCCTTAGAGAGGAAAACAGGTTGTCTTTAAAAAATAAAACCAGAAACAATAAGAAGAGAAAATGGGATTCATTCCCCACCAGCCTCAGAACAGACTGAATCGTCGGGGATCTCTTGCGAAGTCCAGGACTGGGAAAGGGGATGTTGGTTACCTTTGACAAGACAGGTAAACATGAAAACTAGAATTACTGCATAAGATTATTTTTTTATTTTGTCTTTAAATTTTTCTAAGATTTCCATCATGCATGTTTGCTATTTAGAATTTCCTTATCATGGTGCTGTCTCTAAGTAAAAGATAGCAATATCCAGATTTTTCTATTATTTCTTGGGATTAACAGTTATTTATGAGAGAGAGAGAGAGAGAGAGAATAGCATATACTTTATTATTACAGTCAATAATTCATATGTAAATATGAAGCCCTATAAAAACAAGGACAATTGAAACATTTGATGACAAATTTTAACAGGAGCAACACAGACCTCAGCACTGGGCTAGTAGTAATACCAGAGTTGGAATCAGAATAAGACCCTTCATGTAATAAAGGTCTATAAATTCCACAATTCTTTGTAAAATCTGCTTTGAGCCGATTTTAAAAAGGGAAACTTTTGTCAGGTAGAAGAAGGTTTTACAATATTTGTGTTATAGAAGTGCTGATGGTAACCCATGAGGACATGTCTGAAAGAAGCCATTTCCCAACCTGGGGAAGGTGAAAGTCATTAGATATTTGGCCAACATCCAAGGCCTACTTGAAATTCAGGTTCTGATGTTGTGTGGCGTCTTACTGACTTCCAAGCTGTCACTTCATTATTACCAGCTTCAGTCAGAAAGAATGACCTTTGCATAACAAAGGGTAAAAATGGACACATCTGGGAAGCTGGACTCCACAGCATGATCCACCATCAATACAAGGATCCAGTGGGGGAGAGCTAGGTATTTAGTCAGTAACTGATTATAATCCTCTAGGCCAGTGATGGCGAACCTTTTAGAGACCGAGTGCCCAAACTGCAAGTCTCTCTGTCTTGTACGCGTGTGGCAGAGACCTGAAGACCAGCTGGCCGGCGGGGCATCACAACACCGGCCGCTCTGCAAGAGGCGAGATCTTTTTCTTTCACGAGCTTCTGTTTCATTGTTTGCAGGGAAACGTCTGAGAAACGCAACGGAGAAACGCGGTGGAGCTAAGCTGGGGCGACAGCAGGCATGCCCACAAAGAGGGCTGTGAGTACCATCTCTGGCATGTGTGCCATAGGTCCGCCACCACTGCTCTTAAGTTATAACCACTCTTTAAGCATTCCTGCCTGATGCCCCTGAGAGTGGCACTGGCTATGTCTTCAAGGAGCGAGAATGGCTCTCCAAAAGTTCATGGACACATTTGGGATTCAAAGAGCAAAAGGAACTAATGACTGATCTCGTCTAAGTCTACCTTGAGTCTGGGATACAGTGGCAGCAGCATCTCTTCACATAAGCATCTCTAACGGAAGAGTCTCCTGGATGTATCTTCTCCTGCTCAGGTAGGCAGGAAGAGATTCACCCCATTCTTGTCCTATTCAAGAAGAAGAACTTTCGTTCTTGTGGAAAAGCTCCAAGGGAAAAAAGAGCAAGAAGATGTCTTAACCAGAAAGGCAACGAGAAAAGCCAAGCTTCTACTCCACCCTCAGATTTAAGCTGGAGAAGCGTTTCCCAGGCCGTCTATTGAGCAGGGCGACATCTCTTCCAAGGCTTGTCTATTGTCTTGAGAAGCATTTCTCAACCTTGGCAGCTTGAAAGATGGGTGGAGTTTGATGGTTGAGAAACCCTGCTCTAACGTAGAGTGGGAACTCCGATTTGTCTATTTTGCATTTTGTTCGTTTAATGCTTGATCTTCTACTTTTTCTTACGTTTCTATGGGAGAATCCTTTAAGATATTTCCATGATTATTGTAGAAACTTAAGTTTTAGTTCCAACGTTGAAAGCTTTCCACGTGACTATTAAAAAAAAACAACGTCCTTTATGGTTTGTGAGATCAATCCAAAGGAGAAAATTGCCTAGTGTACACTTCACTGTACAATCCTAACAAGGGTAATTGTAGAGTCTGTTTCATTTTATATCACTTTTTTCTCTCTCTCTTATTTTCCAATACTGTAAGGCCATGGACTGTGGAGATTCGTATGGTAGGGTTAACAGAAATAATCTCTCTCGTTACATTTCCTAGAAGGTAAGGATGGTAGCAGGAATTACCAAACCGTATGCTAAGAGGCACAATGCTCCACAGACCCAGAGAACTTCTAGGATGGTATTTCTCAACTTTGGCTACTTTAAGATTTGTGGTTAAGCATGGCTGGATTGGGGAATTCTGGAAGTCGAAGTCCACGCATCTTAAAATAGCTCAGATTGACAAACACTATTCAAGGAGATTGAAACCTCCAGCCTTTCACCCTATGGGATCAGTCTAGGTGCCCACCACACCATCTTATAAAGTGGTAAGTGCCCCCTCCCCATGCTAAGAAGCTTCAAAAGATGGAACGAAGCTCCTAATGGAACGAACGCTTTCCAAATCCCATTAAGAAAGACACACAACAGATTAAAAAAACAAGAATTACTAGGAAGTTATTAGAATCTCTGACTGGACGAACCCAGTGTCGGTTTTCTCAGGGAAACTGGTTTTCATTTATTTTCTATAAATTATTGTGCTATAAAATTGATAGATGTTCAGAACAGAAAAGGGGAAAAGAAAAGAAACAGCAGCACAGGACTAGGAGGAAGACGAACAGCCAGCTTAGGGACATCGATTCTCGCCCACACATCCTTTCTGCAATAAACGGCAGGCTGAAATGCAGGGTCTTATTCAAAGAGATAAGCATAATTAATTGAACTAATTAAAGGCAAAAACAAACCCCTCCGTGATTCTGGAATACATCGAATCTTATCTACCATAACAGATCATGGAAGAGTTCACAAAAGCAATTCCTCCAAAGGGGGCTTAAGGTGATCTGAGGATGGCTTGCCTAGGCTACCTGTTTTACCTGGACTGCCATGCCAAGAGCTCCCCAAATGGCTTCTGAGTCAGATAGATGATTTACTTCCAGAGACAGTCAAATCACCCTTTCAAAAGCAGAACATGGAGGGAGAAATAGATCATGTCAGACTTCTCCGAAATAGTTCACACGCTGACAAATTTTAAAATATTACTACCATTTTTCTTTTTTTAAAAAAATGGGGGAAAGCTACTGGTATTTGAAATTATAAAACTGAAACAACAGCAAACGCCCGAATATAAATAACTCCACGATCCTGCTTCCAAAACATGCAACAGCAATTCATCATTTTCCTAATCAGAAGCATGCTTCATTATTAAGGATTATAGTATACCACCAGATTAAGAAACAAACAGAAAAATATCAGATATGGAATCTGAATTTAGGTGCATTAAATCTTAAAAGCTGCACAATATTATACTTATTCAATAGATTAATTAATGAAAGCTTAATACTTAATTGCACGGGGTTAATTTGAAGCAATTATGTTTTATTTAGCAATATGTAGACTGAAAAGTCAACTTATTTATAGACCCAAAAATATTCTGTGAAATGTATTTAAATCTTTTGCCGTATAAACAAATTCATGATATAATATTTTTTTGAGAAATCTGTATATTGTTTGGGAATAAATTCATTCACCCTGTTCTTAAAATTTCTCAGACTTGAAACAATAAGATTGAACAGAAAGTCAAGCATGTGATGTAATGTTAGATTAATCCCAGAGGGTTGTATTGTATTTTCAGCCTCAATGAATAGCCAAATTAGTGTACGGTGCCAGCTAAAACAACTATTCTGAAGGATTGTCTTACCTTAAAAACTGACCTTCATATGAACCTTCACAGAATGAGCACGAGCAATGCCAAGGAAGGAGGTGTAGGGAAAAGGAGAGAGAGAAAAAGGCAGTTCAACTTTAAAGTTGAACTTTGTGGTTTCTGGCACTTGCACGTATAACCTCATGGAGTTCTACTTATTGAATTAAAACTTCTAGAGTGTTTTTGGAAATAAGGTTTTTGGTTATGAGCATTTTTTTCCCCAAAAGTGAAGCTTGTTTTGTTTTTAAAATGAAAGAGTCAATGTAACCTATAATTTAGGAAAATACAAATTATTTGTTTCTTCAATTTCTTTGTCCTATAAATTTTGGCTGAAGAATAGGAAAGAACTACTGTAAAACTGAAAGTTACATACATATGACAGCTTAAAATGACCTTAACAAAATAAATTAGTCTAGTCTACCTGAAGTATATTTCACTTTTTAAAAAATATATTTTGTACCTATCTTGTATTTTAATTCTTGTTAGCTGCCCAGAGTCGCATTGGTGAGATGGGTGACCATGCAAATGAATATACGTTTTGAAAAGCAAATCTGCAATATATAGAATTCTAAAAATGGTTTACTTAAGAAATGGAAGTGTTGTTATATACCGTTCTCTGATATTTAGATATTTGAATGTTGCCTAAGTCTGAAAGAACACTATGTAGTCACAAGTCCTTCGGGAGAGGGGCGGTATAGAAATCTAATAAATATCAAATATCAAAGTAGGCACAACTAATGACACAAGCAGCATACTGAAGTCCAAATATATTATCTCTGCATAGCAGATGTTGCGATGTTAAGCCCAGTAAGGAAAACAAAGTTCAGTCATGCAGTTCTTTCTTTTCATCTCAAAATGAGAATTTAAACAGGTATGAGACAAATTACATTAAAATACTATGCAATTTCAGCTGATTATATATTTCTCAAGCAGCGAGTAGGGTTTACATACAAAAGAAACA
This sequence comes from Myanophis thanlyinensis, assembly GCA_017656035.1. Lineage (NCBI taxonomy): Eukaryota > Metazoa > Chordata > Lepidosauria > Squamata > Homalopsidae > Myanophis > Myanophis thanlyinensis. Next base: position 2,147 of record JAEANM010012033.1, on the reverse strand, counting down.
AATAGGTAGGAAGGAAATTATAGTTTATGGTTTATAATAGATATGAACTTGGTCACCAAGTTTTTGACTGGCACATATGCCTTACATTCTTCGCTTCCTTCCCTCTCTTAGAATAAGCTTTGATACAATAAATGGAGGACAAAGGATGCATCCAAATAACGCCTACTAGGTTCCTTGCACACCCATTTTTAAAAGCCTTGAAGTAGAAAATGCATGGAAAACCAGGATGATAATAAATCACTATCTAATGATAAGGAGACATTTATTATTCCAGACATATTCAGGATATCCTTAGGCATTCTTGGAAAATAAAAACATGGGTAACTATAATATTTTTTTTCAGAAAGTAGGACCATCTATCTAGAAAAAAGAAACCTGTTATTTTTAAATAAGTTTTTCACCATATTATCTAATTCTAAATAAATATAAAACTCAGAATTCCTATTGTAAGTACCCCAATCACCAGCAAACCCACAGCAAAAAATGGGTTTATTTTACAACGACAGCGCTCACTTAACCATTGGTGGTGGTCACTTGACAACCCTGGCATTCTCTTAAAAAATGTGTCAAAAAAAGTTGTAAACTCTGGTGTGGTCATGTGATGACCCACTTAATGACCATCGTGACATACAACCTTATTGGAGGGCTCAGCTATGGTTAGAAGTAGAGGTCTACCTATATAAACAACTCCATCAAAAAGAGCTTTTGGAAAACTGCAGATAATGGCAGGGATGCAAAGAGTCCTTATGTGATTATAATTCTCTACATCAGGGGTGTCAAACTCACGGGCCGCATCCGACGACCCACAGGGTGCTTAGATCTGGCCCGCGGGGCCACCCCGGAAACAGCGAAGGACCAGTCCACGGTGCCTCAGTCAGTGAAAACGGAGCTCGTGAGGGCCGCACGTGGCCCTCCACCATGGTCTCCTACAGCCGTCTGCCAGCGAAAAGAGCTCTGCCCCACGCTCCCCCTGCTCTCCGTTTTCGCTGGCAAAGGGCTGCACGAGGCCGCTGCAGCTGAGAGAGCGCAGGGGCTACCACAGGTGTCCTCAACATGAGTGACATCAAGCTGGCCCCGCCCCGCCAAGTCAAGCACAACTCTGATGCAGCCCTCAATGAAATTGAGTTTGACACCCCTGATCTAGATAATGATGGATACTACATAAAAAGAACGGTGCAGCTAAAATGAAGACCGCTCTATCTACTCAACCGGATATCTTATCATCAACCTTGGTCCTGACTGGAGTTTAAGAACATAAAGCAATCTGTTTATCTCGTGTGCTGGATTCCTGTCTAATCTGTACAAATGTTATAAACGTTACCAATGTTACAAGGAATTAATCGATTGTAAATGTATCTTTTTTCTTGAAGAGTTTGGAAGTTGATGTTTGGCACCAGGATGCATTAACAGAAGGATAGATAGAGGGATAGATATTATCATAATTAAATATTAAAAACTGTAACGTGGCCTGCAACCTTTGGCTCCCTCCAAAAGTTATTGCAACTGTTCAGATTAGGTGCTGCCTCGGTGCGATTGTTCCTTTTCTGGTTGCTGTTGAACTTCAGCCCAAGGGCTGCTTCCCACCACTGTGGGTCCTGACAGGTGACTGATTAATTGTGCATCACTTCTCACTTCCTAGCCTGTTTTGTTGTCTTCCTCTTTTTCTCCTTCACGCTCACCCACACGTTTGTAGGCTAAGGGCCTGGATGGGGTGAGGTTGCCTTATGGACATCAGCACTTTCTTAAAAATGTCAGGGTGTGGCTCACTTAGCCAGACCCCCAGAACACCAGTGTGAGTCAGTAATCTTGTGACTGTGGAATGAATGAGCCTGTCTCCTCTCAAATTTGGGGGGGCCCTTTGGGAAAAGGGACGAGCTGATTCGATTCTTGGGGAAGTGGTGGCGGAAAGCATTTCTGCCTAGCTGCAGCTGTTTTTCCCAAATGCAGAGAGCAACCTTTTAGCTTCATTACCCACAAAGCTGAAAAGTAAAGAAAATTCCTTTCTCCTTGAAGGATTTGTGGCTAGAGCAGACATGGGCAAACTACGGCCCGCAGGCCACATCCGGCCCATTGGGCTTTTTAATCTGGCCCACCGAACTAGTTACTAGCAGAAGAAAAGTCCCAGAAGAAAACTTTTTCTTTTTTCT
>JAEANM010012032.1:2485-14994 GCA_017656035.1 Myanophis thanlyinensis | reverse complement strand
GAGGATAAACAGTTTTATAGAGTATGGGATTTATTTTACCAGTGGTTAGAGAAAAAGATATAATTATTGAAATATATAAATTTGCCTTTGTAAATGAAACCAATATAAGGATATAGATTGAATATAAAAATATATAGCCACTGGTTTAATTTGGAATTATAAATACTGAGAATTCTCCCATGAAAATGAAGGAATAAAAGACTAGTCAAAAGAATAAATGATAGATATGTATACATATTAAGATAAATAAAATGATGAACTAGAATATAATTATAAAAGAAGACTGGTAGAATAGTACAAAAATATTGTTTTTTTGTAACCAACTGATACACTGTAAGTATAGAACTGGATGACTCTTTTTTAGTTTTATGTTTTTTATGTTGTGTATGTCTTTTGCATGTTTGTTTCAAAAATAATTCTTTAAAAAAAGAAAAAGAGAAACTGATGCTTGGACAGAGACTGGTGGAGAAGTGGGGGTCAATCATAGGGCTGGAGGCTCCTGCTCAGGGGCCAGCCTCACTGTGGAAGAGGGCATCTGATCTGGCCCTAGAAAAGAACAAGCACACACAGTTCTTTAGCTTGGAGCAAAATAAAGTTGTTTGGGTTTTTGACCACTGCTACCCCTGCTGGGTCGGACTCCAGCCTATCTGACCAATCCGGGTTCAGTGGGGTCTCTCCACCTTAAAGCCTTTGGGGCCCTGGGAATGCTGAGGGCGGGTCCCAGCCTGGGGTTCTGCCAGAATCCGTAAGACAAAAAAGCCCCCCCGCCCCGTGACGGGCCCTCCTGCAGGTCGCTACAGCCGCCCGAGAGTCCGGGATGGGCCCGGGAGGCTGGGGCCAGAGAACCTGCCAAGCCGTCTCGCTCTCTGGCTCCTCGGCCCCCTTCCTCCTCTGTCCGGCCGGCTTCCTCAGGAAGAGCCGCAGGAAATAGGCGGGAGGCGCTTCTGCGCGGAGGGTCGCTGTCGCCCGACTACTTCCAGCCGGGCCCCCGGGACGATGGAGCGCCGCTGGGTGCCGCCGCTGCTGCTGCTGCTGCTATTGCTCGGCCTGCCGGACCCCGGGCGCGGCTCCCCGGAGCTGGAGCTCGGGGGAAGGCACGTGTGCGCGGCGGAAAATAGGTATACGGGGTGGGGGAGGGGAGTCGACCGCCGGGGTGCTTCGCTCTGCCGGGCAGGGCAATCCCGACGGTGGCGAAGCGCTTCCGCTCCGGGGGCCGGCGGGGCTTTCGGCCTTCGCCTGCCGTCTGCTTCTCTCTCCCGGCCCTCGGCCGCACCTTCCCTTTCTGCCTATTCTCGCTCGAGGCCCCCGCGGACTTCCAGTGCTCGGACCGGCCGGGAAAGCCGGGAGCCGAGGTGGCAGCCCGGCGGAGATCTCCGGGTTCTCGTTGGGACTGTTTGAGCCTCGTTCCTCCGTCGGCCAAAAGTCCCGGAGCAGCGGCATTTCGCCTCGGAGCGCGCCGGACGATCCTGGGTCCCGGGCTCGACAGCACTTTACTCCGGGAGACTCGGAAGGGTCCTTCAGCATCTCAAGGGAGGAGGCGGGTGGCTCCGCCAGGGCCGGCCGGGCCGGGGAGCCGGGCAGTTACGGCTAAGGCTGGGTCCCGCGCTCTCTGGCTAAGGACGGCCTTTCTCCCGCTAGTCTGCCGCTCGCCCTTGTCTGCTGCCCGGGATGGAAGCAAGTGGGGCCCGAGTGCCCCCTCGGTGAGTTGCTCTCCATGGGAGGGGCCTCCCGCTTGCACACACTCCGCCCCGCCCCCCCGCCTGGAATTCGGGAAATGGGGGGCAAAGGCCAGGCAAGGACCCAGGCCCGACGCGATTCCTTCTGGAGAAGAGAACGCGAAGGGCGGGGCAGAGCTGCAGGATGGCCCCCCTTCGGCCTGACAACGGCGGCTGCTCTGCTGATGCTTTGCGCCGCCTTTGAAGTGGGGAGAGACGGTCCCCTCACCTCGCCTCTCCCCCCCCCCTTTCCTCCCGCAGCCCTCTGCTTGGGCGCCGACGCCTGCCAGGAACGGGAGATCTGCGTTCGCCCGGCAGTCTGCCGCTGCCGGCCGGGCTTCTTCGGGGCCAACTGCAGCACCCGTGAGTACTGCCCAGTGGGGGGGTGGGGGTGCGGCAAGAAACCGCTCCCCCAATCCTGAGGGGGGGATTCACCCCTTTGACGGTGGCTTTCCTTGCCTGTTGGAGAACCCCTCCCACCAGCTCTGTGCTGGGACCATCAAGCATGACCCCCACCCCACCCCACCCCAACCAGCCCTGTTTGGGTCCTCACCCTGGCCATGGGGTGACTTCCCTCCTGATCTCCTTTGCCTGGCTGGGCAGGAAAGCGCTCCTAAGCTTGGCACCTGGAAAGACATCAGGGTTCGTGACCACTGGACTTCTCCGACAGACCCTGCTTCCGGCCAGTCCCATAGCGGGGAAAAGGGGCTGGTCCAGCATTTGAGGAGGCCGGTGCTTCTCTTTCAGAGTGCCCGGAGCAGTTCTGGGGCCCAGACTGCAAGCAGAACTGCCGCTGCCACCCCCACGGCAGGTGCCATCCAGCCAGCGGAGAGTGCAGCTGTCACCTGGGCTGGTGGGGGCCGCTCTGCCAATCGGCCTGCCTGTGTGGGCAGCGAGGCCAGTGCCACCCTGTCACAGGCACCTGCCAGTGTGATCCAGGCTGGTGGGCCCCTGATTGTCGGAGGCAGTGCCAGTGCAATATCTTGGGCTCCCGCTGTGATCCAGCCACCGGCCGCTGCCTCTGCCATCGAGGCTGGTGGGGCAGGCGATGCGCCTCTCTCTGCAGCTGCAATGGATCGCCTTGCACCCAGGAGTCTGGGCGATGTGAGTGCATGGCAGGGTGGTGGGGGGCAGCCTGCCAGCACTTTTGCCAATGTCTGCATGGCCTGTGCACCACTCAAGATGGACGCTGTTCCTGTGATGCTGGCTACAGAGGCCCCAGTTGCACAGAGACCTGCCCTGAGGGGACTTACGGACCCCAGTGTGCCCACAGGTAAGGAGCCGGTGACTCAGGGGAGGCTGGGCATGCCTTTTGCCCACCCAGAGAGGCTGAGGGAAGAACAGATAAACTGAGCACTGGGCTTGCAGGGTGCCCAGTCGCTACCTGGCCCTTTTCTCTCCTGCTCCTGCAGCTGTGGCCACTGCAGGCACCAAGAGCCCTGTTCCCCCACTGAGGGGGCCTGCCTGGCCTGCGACCCCGGCTGGAATGGGACCCAGTGCAGGGAGCCGTGCCCTCCAGGGCTATATGGAGAGAACTGCACCCAGCCGTGCTCCCCACACTGTTTCCAAGGAGAGACTTGCCAACCGCAGACAGGACGATGCCGGAACTGCAAGGCAGGATTCATGGGACCCAGGTGGGGCTGTGAGCTTGGGCCTGCTGCCTGCACCACCAGCAGCAGGGGTCTTTCTGGCTGCCGGAAACAGGGCGGAAAGCAAGCGAGGGCAGCAGAAGCCTTGCCGGGAGGGAAGTGGCCAGTGGGGAATCTGCTCCTGCCTCAGAGGGCCTTGTCCTCTCCTCGCTTCTGCACCTCAAGTCCTCCATGGCTCTGCCGCAGGTGCGAGAACCCCTGTGCCCCCAGCTTCTTTGGAGAGGGCTGCCGGTCCTCTTGCCCCGACTGCTTCCAAGGGAGCTGTGATCCTGCCTCTGGGACCTGCCTCTGCCAGCCTGGCTACTGGGGCACCAGGTAATGAGGTGGGGTGGCTGCAGGGATGGTCTGCTTCCCCCAGTCTTGTGCCCCATTTTCTCTCTGCCTCCTTTGCAGCTGCAACCAGACCTGCCCGGAAGCCTTCCATGGCCCCAACTGTTCCGCAGCCTGTCCCTGTGCAGGGGGCCCATGCCACCCTGTCTCCGGAGACTGCCTATGGGGTGAGTCTGCCTTCCCCGGCCTGAGCTTGAGGCCGATCCAGAAGGCAACCCCTGGGGAGGGGCGCTTCCTTCCGCCTCTGACTTTTTCCTCTGTCTCCCAGAAGTCCAAGGCCAGGGGCCCCTCCTCACAGGCATCCTGGGCCTCCTCCTGCTCCTGCTCCTGCTGGGCCTCTGCTGCTGCTGCTGCAGCCACCGCTGCCGTGGGGCAGCCTCTGTGGTCAGGTGAGAGCCCCCAACCCCATAGCCAGAAGAATCAGGATGGATCCTCTTTGGCTAGGTCCACAGCAGGTGTGTGTTTATGGGGGGGGGGGTTTCCTCTCTTGGGACTGGATTGATTCCCATCCCAGACAGTCTTGAGCAGAACAACTGGGGAAACATGGGGAAGCCTGTAGTCTAATATTGGGGGGCGGGGGCGCGGGGGGGCTGAAAAGCTTCATTTGTACCTCCTTGCTCAAGCTGCCTGTGACCCCAGCGAGATGAGTTCTTGCCCAGCCGGAGGAGGCCTGGATAGGGACAAAGGGTCTGAGTGCCTCCTCTTCCCTAGCACACCAGGAGCCGAGCGGGATCTCTTCCCTCCAGCAAAGCACAGCCTGATGGCCGGGCTGCCCAGCCTCCCTTCCAGCATGCCCTGTTTCTCACGAGGGGGCTCGAAGCTTCCACGGGTGACAGGTAAGGAACCACCCCCAAGGAGTGCCAGCACAAAGGGATCTGCCTTTCTGTGCCCCTTCCCTCGCTTGCCTGCTGTCCCAGGAGCAGAGGGGGGCTGAGGGGCAGTGCCTGGGACAGGAAGGGTTGAGCCTGATAGCCGTACTCTGATGCTTCTCCTCCCCCAGTTGCCCACCGAGACCCCGAGGTACCCTTCAACCCCAGTTTCATCGAGCCCACGTCCACTGCCTGGCCCTTGGAAAGCTCCTTCGGCTCCTCTGAGGGAGCCAATGAAGAAACAGGGGGCTGCCAAGGGCCTCAGTCTGCTCTCCCTCCCAGTGAAGGTAGGAGTGTGCATGGGGGAGAGGTAGGGCTCCCTCCCCAGTAAGCCTAAATCAACCTTGCCATCACCGCTTGCCCACAGTGCCAAAGGATCGTAGTGCCAAGTCTGGGAAAAGCACCCTTTGGAACCAAGTCAGTTTCAGCAATCCCCGAGTGTCCCACTCTGATTTTGCTGCTGACTCCTTGCAAGTTGGAAAGGACCTTGAAGGTCTTCTGGTCCAACCCTGCACAAGCAGGAGACCCTATACTGTTCTGGACAAATAGCCGTCCAATCTCTCATTAAAAGCCATCAGTGTCAGAGCACCTACAACTTCTGGAGGAAAGCTATTCCACTGATTAATTGTTGTAACTGTCAGGAAATTTCTCCTTAATTCTTTTAGTTAGATTTTTATTTTATTAGTTTCCATCCACTGCTTCTTGTCCTGCTTTCAGATGCTTTGGAGAATAGATGGACCCCTCTTCTTTGGGGCAGCCCTCTTGGTGGCAGGTGGGGGTGGGGTGGGGCCCTGCTGCTGTGGCCCTGGCTCAGCCCTGAAGGGAAGTGGCTGCTTGTGCTTCATGCGCAGGTGATGTTCGGCTGCAGGTGTGCCATGACCTTCAGGTTTGATGGGATGAGGGCCCCGGGGGGCTGCTCAGCTGCCCCACCACACCTGATTGGGGTGCAGAGACTGTATTGTGTGGGTGCCCAGCCCAGCCTTTTCTTTTTTGAAATCCCCTTCTCTGCTCTTTCAGCCTTGCCAGAGGGCAGCCTTCTCCCCGGGGCAGCGGCATTGCACGCCTCACCCTTTGCCATCCCTCGCACCTCCAGCATCGCCAAGGGCAAGCAGCCCCCTGTCTCCTTTGCAGAAGGGACCCACTTTGGGCCTCAGAGCCCCAGAGCCCCCCCAGAAGCCTTCAACCCCACCTGGAAGCCAGCAACTTCTGAGAGCTCAGTCCAAGGGGCTGCTCTTCTACAGGTCAACCATCCCATGGGGGCCTCGTGCCAGTCCCCAGGAAGAAGCTGCTATGAGAACATGGCACCAGCTCCCTGGGAGGACAGTGGCTAGGCCCCTGCAGGCCACCATCCTGGCAGCCACAGGAGCTGGGCTGGTGGCTCCCAGCACCTGGCGCAGAGAGCAGAGCCCCTGGAGACAGCCGCTGTGGAAGCTTATGTCCATGAGCCCAGCATCACCACTGTTTACATGACTGTGAGCCAAGCCGGAAGGGGCAGTCCAACAGCACCAGGGGAGTGGGCAGGAGGAAGCTGCCTGGCCAAGATGTCTGCAGCAGCTGACTTGGAAGGCGCTGGATGCTGCAAAGGGTACACCAAGGAAGCTGGCCCCAGAGAAGGACCACAGCACCACTGAAGCTCAAGGCCTGCTGGCTCCAGAGGGTGGAGAAAGCAGTGAGCCTGGAGCCATGACCCCCCCCCACACACACACACCTGGAGGGGCACAGCCAAGGAAGCAAATGTGCCTTCCTTTGGGTTTGCCCCAGGAGCCCAGCTATGTCCAGCTCCCTCCTATAAATAGGCGGGCGAGCGAAGCTTCAAAGGGTCCTGCATGGAGGAGGCTGATCCTGCCATGCCCTAGAAGGGATTGGGTCCCTAAACTTCAATCCTTTTGGAGGCAGCCCTCGCCACTGGAAACGCTGAACCGTGAGCCTGCCTGTGGTCTCCTGATGCCCCACAGAGCCCTTCCTTTCTCTTCTGTTCTGTTCAGAAAAGTCTTTGGCAACAGTCTGGCATCTCGATTGATGCCACTTTGGGTGTCTTTCAGCTGCTGCATTGCACTGATAAGGCAACTGGAATTGTGGGCACCTGCAGTTTGGCTCTTCCTATGTGGATCCCCTGCCGGGAAAGGGTTGGGGAGCTGCCAGTGGTGACCAGCAGGGGGCAGTTGCCCCTGGCAGAACACCAGCCTCCTGCAGGAGATTTGGGCAGAAACTGTATCTGTAGAGGCTAAAGGGGCAGTCTTGCCCCCGGAAACCTAAACCTCGCTGGGACTCCTGAGCAGAAACACTTTGTAAGCCAAGACCTGGAAGAGCCAGTGGCAACCTAAATAAAACATTCAACAAAAGGATGAACGAGAATTAAGACTGTATTAACTGTATGGACTCAATCTGAACTGGGATTAAAATGACTCTAGCTTTACTAAACCCCAATTACTTCTTCTTGGCTTGTCCCCTTGTTGGACTGTGGCAGCCAATAGTGGTTTATGGTTAACTAAACCCTGGTTTATAGTTTATGGTTCACTAAAACCTTGGATTACTTAGTGCAGTCTTCTGGACCCACATGGCACACTGAACCCCAATTGAAGAATGCCAGTTAGTTCTGCCCAGAGCACATGACCTGCATTTCAGCCACCCCCCCTTTGGCCCCTGGGGGTCAGGAGGACCTGGTTAAAAAGCCAGATCTGAGACATGTTCAGACAAGCCTTTGCACCCAATCTACATTCCCTCTTTAGTGGAAATGTCCTCACCCTTAGTGGGTTCTCCGAAGGCTGTTTTTGCCTCTGAATGTTATCACAACATCAGGTGGATTCTGTAATCCTTCAAGGGGGTCTGAATTAACACACTGCCCAAAGTTGTGACTTGTTGCCAGGCTTCACAATCACAATCATGTGCAGGGTGAAAAGTAATACCCCCACAGTCCAATTAAATCAAAGGGACCATGGGGGTCAGACAGAGCAGTTGGGCCAGCCCTGCCCTACAGAAACCTCATCAGGCTTGCCTCTCCCCCAAGGGCTGTTCTCAGAGTCCCCAGGCACATCCTGTCCTGCTCAAAAGACATTCCTGAACCATCCTCCCAAAAGGTTCTGGATGCCTGTCAGCCTGGAAGAATTAATCACTCCCAAAGCTCTGGACTCTTCGGTCCCTGTCAGATGCCAGTCCCAAATGGGTGTTTGGATGTCTCTTATCAGGAGGGGCAAAACCTCTCCAAGAGAACAGAGTAAAATTGCACAAGTCAAAAAGAATCCCAGAACGGCTTCTGTGTGGGGGTGGGGTGGGGGGTGGGGTCTTCAGTGTTCGTTTTCTCCACCCTGATGCTCAGATTTGCTGAAAAAAACCACCAGGATGACCCACCAACCTTCTGGAGGGCACAAACCCCTACAAAGAGCCTAGAGGGGGGGGCAAAGAGCCTGGAGGCTGGGCCGTCCAGCATGCAGGTGGACATGTGTCACCATTTGGGGGGACTTGGCTGCCTCAGGACCCGCGTAACCTGCCCACCTTGAGGGAAGCGCGGCTTTCCCTCTGTGGTAGAGGGTCCGCCTGTCGGGCTGAAGCACGAGCGGGGGAGGCAACCAAGTGGCGGCTCAGATGGAGAAATTCACGGCTTTGGCCCCCGCCCAGCCAGAGCCCTAACCTAAGCCTTAGGCAGACGGGACGACCTCCTGGGACCAGCCGCTCGGGCTGACATAATCGCTGAACGGCAAATTTCCACCTGGTACAGGAACTGTTTGTTTGCAGCGATAGTCCTCAAAAGTGGGGCAACTGGGGAAGGAATCCGAGGGCAGCTCTGGTTGCGTGCCGGAGGCGATAATCCCCGCTCGGGTGGGCGCGTTTGCTCAGAGACCCCGGGAGAATCAGCGGCAAAGCCCCGATGACATCCACGGGCAGACAGACGAACGCGTCTTATCTTTCAAGGCGCGCCGATGCCCTTCTACCCACCCCCGGCCCGTCTCTTTCGAGAGGCAGCAACTGCGGCGCGGAGGGCTGGTCCTCCTGCGGGGACACCGGTGGGCGCGGAAAGAGGGGCGCCCGGGAGAAGCTCCTTTCCTTGCCTTTCTTCCGGGACAGGGAGTTCCGCGGCGCCGAGAGGAGGCCAAAAACGACACTCAGAGCTCGGTCGGAACTGTCGGGCGCGCCCGATGCGATTCTACCGCAGCGGCTCCGCGGAGCTTCAGTACACCGGCGGCCTTCAACAGTGGCCTCCCGGGCGCCGGCCACGATCGCGAGCGAGTATCGAGTCTGGGACTCAAGAGTTACGCCCGGCGAAAAGAAGCGACGTCGCCTGTTGAGGGTCGCCGAGGGACCCCCACGTGGCCGGCCGTTCCGCGGGCTCCAGTGGGAAGGAGAGCCACCCCTGCCCCGCACCGCGCGCGCCCCTCTCGGCGGGAGACCCAGCTCGACGCTCGCTTGCCCACCTCGCCACTTTGGCTTGGCGGCGCGCTCCCCGATTGGCCGAGACGCGGCGGCTGGCAAGGCGCCGGGGCCAATCAGCGCCACCTCGCTCCCCCTCCCCACCTCGAGGTATAAAAGACGCGGCTCTGCGCCGGGCACGGAGCAAGAGAAGCGTCGCCGCCGTGTCCGCAGCCGCGCAGCGCCGGACGGATCCAGCTGGGCAGCCAGGTGAGGGCACGGGGAGGCCGCCGGCCCGGCTGTGGGGGGAGTTCGGGGGTGAGTCGCTTGCCTTCCCTCCGTGGGGAAGGGCGAATCTGTGCAGGGCCTCTGCTCCCCCCGCATATCCCAGCCGGCCTCCCGTTACCCCCGTTGTCTCCCCATTGCGCCCGTGTGGGAGGCTCGGAGGGAACCCCCGTCCCCGATCTTCGGTCTCTTATCCTCCACCCGACCCCCCATCCCGGGGCAAGCAGCGATCTAAGGCAGGTGAACCCTCCCCCCGTGTCTATGTTGGTTTAGAGAGCCCCCCTCCTGCCCCAAATGGCCTGGTCTTTGGCGAGGGTTCAGCGCGGTGACCTGGCCCCCTCCAGTGCAGATCAACCGTTGGAGTGGGGCGAGGTCCTTGCTAACCCACTTCTATCCTAGGTGGTCTTATGAAGCCCCCTGCGCCCCCCCACAAGGTTTCCAGGCGTTGGGTATTTAGGAACAAGGCCTCTAAATCGGGAGGGTCGGTCAATCTATTGTGGCCAACCCGTCATATGATGGAGGCCTTCCTTCCCCTTCTGCCCCCGCTGGAGCTCGTCTTATTCGGCCATTGTCCAGGCTTTGGTACCTACCCCCTGTGAGGCAGTTGCAGGGTGAGGGGCCTTTGCAATTTCCAGCTCAAGCTGCCCAGAGGCCTCTAGCAAGGGGTTCCAGTCAGTTAATTTTCGGTTCCTTTCCTGCTTCCCTGTTTCGGGTCCCTCTCTGACTCCCCCCACTTCTGCTTTTCTCCTGAGTCTAAGCAGTGGGGCCAGGCACGTAGTTGAGGGGTACTTCACCTATTCCCAGCCCTCCCCCCTTTAATTCTTTCCCCCAAAGCTATTGCTGTTTGTGAAGAGAAGGAGAAGGAGAGCCCCTGGGGCATTTCCCATCTCCACCCTGCTCAGACACGGCCCCCCACCCCACCCCCAGTAGATCTAGGGGCACTTGAGGGGGTCTGCCCAGGGGCTTCCCTCTTTGCCCCCCTGAGGCAATCTGGGCATCTTTTATTTTGCTCTCTCAAATTCCTTTGCACCTTAGTGGTGCCCCTGGGTGGCCTGCCGGCCGGCCATTGGTTACCTGTATCATTCAGGCTTCCCTCCACTGTCCAGGCACTTGGGCCCCCTTCCTCTGGTTGAGCCACATTACTGGCCTGTCATGCTGACCTCATCCTCTTATCCCAAGGCTGATAAGTTTATCCAGCGCTTTGGAGAAGTCCCGATAAAATGAATCAAGAGTTTGGGCCCTTCCTTATCTTGCCGCTGCCAGATCCAATCTCTGCCGGCTGAGCTTCCCTCCTTCTAGCACCCGCTGGACTTCCCCCTGTAAAGGTCCCTTTGCAGGCCCCCCCCCTGCTGGCAGATGGCTGCCTGGATTGGCCCTCAGCTGCTGGTGGCCGGTCTCTTCCCTTCTCAAGCCCTTCTGAGCAAGACCACTGGGGCTCTTACAGAAGGAACGGGGGCTGGACAGCAGGGCAGTCGGACTCAGTGAACACCAGGACAAATTTCCTAGCAGAGCTGTCCAAGGGTGGGCCTGGCTGCTTGGGAGAGGGTGGAGTCTGCTTTGCTGGGGGCATTTAAGCAGAGGCTGGATGACCATCTGCTGGGGATTTGGAGGAGCGACTAGGTGATCTCTGAGTTCCTTTTCTGCTCTGTGGCTGGCTTCTTTTGTTCTTTTTAAGCTGCGTCTTCTGAGAATCTTTAGGGAGGAATGGGGGCGGGGGTGCTGGAGTTATGGGAGGAGGCATCAGTCACTGTCTGGGAAGAAGGGAGCCCCGAAGGAAAAAGGGGCTCAAGAAAAAACCTTGTGTGCCAACAGATTGGAAGACCCTCCTGGTGAAGAAGAGCCCCCTGCCTACTGCTGCCCACCATCATGGCTCCCACTCTCGCCACGGCCCACCGGCGACGCTGGTGGATGGCCTGCACGGCCGTTGTGGAAAACCTCTTCTTCTCCGCTGTCCTCCTGGGCTGGGGATCCCTGCTGATCATGCTCAAGTCAGAGGGCTTCTATTCCTACCTGTGCTCCCTCCCAGGTAAGAAGCACCTTGGCCTGGCCCGGCCCTGCCAGGGCGTTTGCCACATGGGCTCCACTAGTGGTCTCCTGGGCAAGCCAGCCCCCCCCCCCCCCCCCAATCTGGCCTGTGTGCACCATCTCTGGCTGCTTAGTGGGGAAGGGGCTCTGTGAGGAGAGGCATCTGTTGTGATCACAAGGGGAGGGGTCTGCTTTTTTGGGGAGGGGGCCTGAGCCCGTCTCGTCTTCCAGCCTGCCAGGGTCTCGGCTGCCTCTAGGTGAGCCCGGCTACTTGGCTTTTGGACTGGGAAGGGCCAGGACAGCCTTTGGACCCCTCCCCCATAAATCCTTTTCCTTCTTGGAAGTCTTTGCAGTCTGTTCCAAAGATTTCAGCCACACTGGGCAGGGTTTGTGGGGTGGTGGTGGTAGGAAGCTCTTGCCTCTGTCTGCATTCTTCCTTACACCCCCCCCCCCCCATCAGCCTTGCCCTTTGGAACCCAGTCAATCTTTTACAGGGTCTGAACAGGCTGAGACCTTGATAAAAAGCTGCCGTGGCAGAGATTTTATCCAAGAGGGAAGACGATAAGATCCCGCAGAACCAGCTAATTCCAGGCTGGCAGAAGAGGGCGGGTGGGGACTTGGGTCCTGGGATGGATGGGGAAAGAGCTGGGCTCTGCAGCTTCGGAGCTGGGGGGGTAGGGAGGAAGAGCCACGGGTGAGAGTCCAAGGCAGGTGCCCTCAGTACCAGCTAGGGCCGCCGTACCCTTCCCGCAGCCATCCCTGGCCCATTGCGTATTCCCATGCACCACAGTTCAGCCCAGGGAAAGTCCGCAGACTCCTCGGCTTGGCTTAACCCCCAATCAAGGCCACCCAAGCAGCAAAGCGGAGTGAGCCCCCCCTCCTTTCTCCAGCTTGTCCAGAGCCCGCCACTGAGTTTTCAGAAGGGAGGGGGAAGCTGGGCTGCTCCCTCCCTCCCTCCCTCTCTTTTGCAACGGAAGGAGAGACTCAACTCTTGTCCTTTTCTTCCTTTCTCTCTGGAGCAGCCCTGAGCTCCCCAAGTCTGAACCCTCCTCTCACCTTTCTGAGGGCTTCCTGCTGTTGCTGACAAGCGAAACAGCCCCCACCCCACCCCATCTTATGGGAGGGGGGGCTTAGCCGGGAGGAGTCTCCTTGGGGGGGGCTCTCTGGCAGGGCAAGCTGAACTTTGGGGTGGGGGAGGCTCTGCCTCTCCACTCACTTTGCTGTCCCTGCTCTTTCTCACAGGAGGAGCACAGTGGTTGTGTGTGTGTGTGGGTGTGGGTGTGAGAGAGAGA
>JAEANM010012031.1:1678-14995 GCA_017656035.1 Myanophis thanlyinensis | reverse complement strand
TCCCTAACACACACATATTATCACTTAGGCTAGAAAACAAAAAATTAACTACAAACCCTAAATAAAAATCCATTTTTCCTTTAACTTTTTATTTATTTGTAGCAAATTTGTACTCCATTTACCTTTTCCAAAACAAAGTACTCCAGTGTGCTTATATTATAGCTTTTTTTTTAAAATCATTTTTTAAAAGTATGATAGAAACTATTCCACAGGGACAAACAAAACTACTTACATACACTAGCAGGTTAAAGTTGTTTTTTCTGCCAGTTCTAACCACCCCTTATCAGTGTAGAACTGCAGTAATGTATTATTTCCCGTGATTAGATGCTAGTTAGTGAAAGGAATTCCCCTTCCACTCTGAGTGCCAGTCAGAGAAGTGGAAGCAGCTTTGAGTCTGTCAAAGCCCCTCACTCCTCCAAACAAAAAAATGAAGGGGAAGAGAATAGTCCAGCGAGGGGGAAAAAAAGAGAGAAAGGAAGGCAGAGTAGGAATGGAAGCAAAGAATCAAAGTAAGTAGAAGCATGGAATAGGAGCCATTGGGGGAGCACTATGTTCATGTATTAGTCTCCAAGAAGATTAGAGTAGAGGAGGAGCTTTAAAATGTCTGATAATGTATATATTATATTGTACTCCTAATCTAAAACTATACCGTGGCAGTTCATCATAAAGTATTATAAAATAGCAATTGCAATAGCACTTACATATATATCACTTCACAGGGCTTTACTGCCTTTTCTAAGCGTCAGCATATTGTCCCCAACAATCTAGGTCCATGACGGCGAACCTATGGCACGGGTGCCACAGGTGGCACGCAGAGCCATCTTGCTGGGTACACAAGCTGTCAGCCAACTTACCTCCAGCTGAGCATGTACATGCAACTGCACATGCACGCATGTGCGATTGCAGAGACCCAGTTGGTCTTTGGGCTTCCGCTGTGAATGCGCACAATTGCAGCAAGAAATCCAGCTGGTCTCCTGCGCATGCACCCGCAATTGCACATGTGTGCATGATTGCCTGCATGCAGTGCACGTGCATTGTATGTGCAAAAGCTGCATGCATGCACAGATGATGCAGTTGCACATGCAGCGCACATGGTGGAGCCACACCCAAGTGCGGAATGCACATGCAAAGTGCATGCTTTTCGGCACTCGGTAAGTAAAAGGTTCGCCACCACTGATCTAAGTCATCATTTTACTGATCTCAAGAAGGATAGAAGTCTGAGTCAACTTTGAGCCAGTGAAAATTGAACTGCTGGCAATGAGCAGAATTAGCCTACAATACTGCATTCTAACCACTGCGCCACCACGGTTCTAACTTGTTGTTATAAAATAAAATTGGTACCAATAGCTACAATCTAATTTCATGGGAGGAGGGGATTCTTCAACCAAACTGCTACCATTGTGAAAGCCTTACAACTAGCTCTAGAGGGCAAGAGACAGAATCTTCTGAGAAATACATAGAATAAAGTAATAAATATTCTTTTTTTCATTTAGTCACTATACGCTGCCCTTTTTATTGAAGCCCAATTCCTAGAATATTTCTAAATTTTACATCTCGCTTTTCTAAATGATAGTTGATTCTATCTGAACTTTTGGTGACTTCTGGTGTTTTTCTTGTACGGTAAGTGGCCCACTGTCAGACTGTGGCAATCTTATTGCTGTTGCTATCTTCTCTTAACAAAATCCCAACATTCTTCCCTAAATAATACCCAGATGAGTAAATGGTGCTGCTGATATACAGCCATGCATTGCAGATGCCCTTACCTCTTTAAGAACAAGGACACAATTCCCAGGTCCTACAGACTGGGGGAGTTCTGCAATTCTCCCTTTGTTAAGATACGGTCCTGAGAAGCATCGGTGGTTAAAGTAGATCTTTGGGCAACAGTATTTACCATTTGTTACAACTGGAAAAATAAAACAATTTCTAAATGCAAACACCTACTTAAAACATCCAAAATATCACTGAATCAACAGAAAATAAAGTAACAGGCAGTTTTTTATATATAATGTGCAGCGGCAGTCCCAAACTTTTTTGGACTGGTTTCGTGAAAGACAATTTTTCAGGGTGGTGGTGGGGTGGTTGTTTCAGCTTTGCTCATCAAGTTCTAAATACTGGTCATCTTTGAAATACACATTTGGATTTTTGTTGCTGCATTCTTCCCACTTGGTTATTTCAACCACTGGGAATATTAAATAATCCAAGCAACAGCAGTAGCACTTCAATTTATATACTGCTTCACATTGCTTTACAGCCTTCTCTAAGCAGTTTACAAACTCAGCATATTGCCCCCAACAATCTGGGTCCTCGTTTTATTCACCTTAGAAGGATAGAACGCTGAGTCTACCAGGGAAAATTGAACTGCTGGCAGAAGGCAGAAGTAACCTCCAATATTGCATCCTAACCTGGCTCTTAATAATCAATGGTGTACTAACCTAATTAATCCTAGGATGGAGAAATGCCCAAAATAAAGAATGTTGCCTTGTCTGAACTGCTGATGGAAGAATATTTGGACCAAATTCTGAACAACTAAAACTTATAAGAAAATTCCTGAAATGTTAGGTGAGGCTTCACACTTTGTGGGTGAGGCACTAAACATGCCAACCTATTTTTCATATTCCAATTCAATTGCAGAAGCCTTTACTTAGAAACAATGAAAGCTCAGTTCCAATAGATTTTGTAAGAATGAAAAGTATTGGGCTTGTTTTCAGATTGATCTATTACCTGCTTCATCCTTACTTCATTTACTATTAGCCTTGAGCTTTTGCAAGGATAGCACATTGGTATTCGTAAGATCAGTTTTAGGTAGAGTACAAACATGACTGCTATATGGAATCTTACAATACAATTACTGTTCACTTAGAATAAAGGGGAGAGTAACTGTAGTTTTCATATTAATTAGTCATGGTGAGTCTGCGATGACTCCATGACTGCATTTCAAAGCCAAACAAAAGCTAATAGATGCAAGAAATATCTGTCTTATAAAAAACATTGCTTAATAATCCCAGAATGGATGGTTGTCTTAAAAACAGGATTTTCCAGTGGTATACTGATTAAGGATTAAACAAGACTACTTATAATTACCTTATTGCTCAATACAGCAAAATAAATCAGAAAGCACCTCTGTGATGTGAGATCGCTGAAGTTAACTAGTCTTACATTACAGTTATCCTTGGGAAAATAATTACTTCCCTTAAAGCTATAATGTCATGTGGCTTATAAATGGCAGATAAAAATGAAATTATATTGATGTAGCCCCTTCTGCACAAAAAAAATACAATTAAATTCCAGAATGAGCACAGCTTCTACTTGTATAAGGATAGTGTCTCAAACCATACCTTTTACAGGCGCTGTAAGCCATGCAAGTAAGGTTTTACTGTGTGCCAAAAGATTTAGATATTTCAGAAATGGATGTAATTATTCAACATTCATTCAACAATTTATCAAATGATTAAATTTTACCATCTGGTGTATATGAAATTTTACTCTCAAGCAGACTTTGGTTTATAGAGTTGCCAGAGTTATCTGTAAAGGAGTGATAGCCCCTCATAGTAAAACTAAAATGTATTAACATGCATGCAAGAAATGTTGTTCAGTACAGCCTCATATCCACTGAATAATTCAAGAAAGCTAAGTCAATGACAGATCTTTATAATTACTTCAGAGCTACCATTTTCCACATATAAATAAAGCAAAGAAATATCACAGCTAAATCAATTGCAGTCTTATTGTCCCAACATGTAAACATTGCTTTCTTACTAGTGTCAGTTGAGTTAAGTTCCTGGGTCTTTAATCCTTCACTGACAGTCCTTGAAGATAATATCCTGACAAAAAGTAGATGGGGAAAAAAGCAGGAATAGAAGATTAAAATTTGAATTTTGTACCATATCAGAGCTACGTACCATATTGGTTTTGTTTTTTTTAAAGAAAACATGATATAAGACTCAGGCATATTGAGAATAAGGGCACATTTCATTATTTTTCAATGTAAGTAGAAAATAAGATGACCAGAAATATGGATATGTCTCAATAATAATTATGTATTATGAATAAGTGGACACAGAGCAATTCTACTACACTTCCCTAAGTGTTATATCCCTGATGGGGGGAGAAACAAAGATGGAAACCAATGCGCCATTACCTCCAAGTTCTGGAAAAGGAACATTTACTTTTCATCTAAAAGGTAGATAATCCTGCCATACATCAAAGGTACATCAGAAGTGGCTGACAGGCTACTGTAACCCCTAGGAATAGCAATAACCCACAAACCCACATTCACACTCAGACAGGAACTTAGAAAGATCAAAGACAGAACATGGAAGGAAGATAGCACCAATATAATACACAGAATCAGTTCCAACAATTGTAACCAGTTCTACCTCAGGCAGTCAGGACAACAGTTAAAAACCAGAATCCATGAACACCAGCTGGCTGTCAAACAGCATGACCCAAAATCCCTGATCGTCCATCACACCAACAAGAAACAACAACGGTTCGACTGGGACGAAGCTGAAGTCATTGATCAAGCCAAAACCCGCCTGCCATATTCTGGCATATGAGTTTATCACAGCCTGGCATTCCATCAATATCAGTGTACGAACCAGTAAGGAAACGGACAATCTGAACCACCAATCAATGATAGTATTGATTGACTCCCTCACCAGTTAAATTTTGCGCCTCACAGCAACCAGTTAGAAGTCACAAGACTAGAATCAGTCTAGTGATTCAACCAGTCACAAGACCAACTGACCACCCAGTACTTGTATAAACAAACAAAACACTTCACCCAAACCCCACTGAAGGTATAACCTAGTTTGATACTGAAACATCCAGGAGCTGAGTAGCAAGCTCAGAGGACAAATCTCTGCCTAAAGACAACCTTATATTTAAAAGAGGTCATCCACTCCACCCCGAATTGACAAGATATTATGAACTCTAGTAAAACCAATCCTGGATATTTATCATTAATTTGCTAAACAGATGCGGGCCTATATGTATTCATGTATGCTCAGTTTCTAGGTTGGGGTGGGGGGTGTTACTGGTTTTTGTAATTAAATTTGTATTTTTGTAAAGTGCCCAGAGTCATTGTGAGTAACTTGGGCAGCCATATAAATGTTCTAAATAAATAAACACATATAAATAAATAAATACAAAATGTATTTTTCCCAGAGGTTTCACAGCAAAATAGGGGCAGGCTCAGGATAATCTCCAATCTCAACTTCTGATTAAATGAATTGCCCATAAATTAATGTATTTTGTTCATAACATTAAACCCCATTTACATATAGCAAATATTCTCATTTGCATGTGTGAATCACTTCTACTCAGACACATATTTCAAACTAAAACAAGAAGAAAAAGAAAAGAATTCTAGATGAAAGTACCAGAAAGGGAAAGGGAAAATTAAAACTACTGGGATTGAGGCAAAGGGAAATAACAACTTTCAATTTTGAATTATTTCATTCCGATACAATAGGAAGCCAGAGTTACCTATTATGAGAATAAACCCCAACAATCTATGAGTTTTAAAATACAGGTAGTCATAATTCTCTTCTTGCCATATGAGGAAAATTAATTAATTAATTAATTAATTAATTCAGTTTGTATAACTGCCTAATTCAGCAAGTGACACCAGGTACCAAATAAGGGTACCAAACAAAATTAAAATTAAATTAAAAATAATTACAACCAACACACTTCTCCTTTAAACCAACTATACAGTTGTATATAAAGCTTAGGCATTCCTGTTTAAATTATATTACATTTCTAGACTAGCCTGGGGCTGGAGGGAAAAGAGAGAAAGGAGGCATATGTGATAGGCAGAGTTTGCATCATGACATTGTAATATGTATTTTGGAATCATTGTGGTTAGAAAAACATGCAGTGGTAGATAAATCAATTAAATAACATAAAACATAAAAAGTACCACAATGTAAAACATACAAGAAAGGACAGAAAGAGGCACTGTTTCAAAATGCCCAGCTCTAGTTACCTGTCCTTGTATTTAATATTCTGAAAATCAAGTCATTGTTCATTATAAACATTAAGTTTAATGCTTACTGTTTCTCTGGTTGAACAACTGCAATTTTCTTTTCCTTATTCACTGTAAATCAAAATGAAGCATGCTGATTATTAATCTAATATTAGTTGTTATTTATTATTTTATACTAAAAAATTTAATTGTATATTTACTGAGAGTTTTTATTTGTTCCGATCTCTGGTCTAAGACTTTAATAAACTGATTGATTGATTAAATCTAATATAAACACTGTAAAATATATCCTATGATGACACAAAGCAACTGCAGTTCTTTACATGATAATAATCACATAATCACAATGAATGAATCTAGTAACAAAACACCAATAAGGAAACAATGATTTTATTCTTTAGTGATTTACAAATGGGCATTTCTCCAATTCAGTTCGTAAAAATATTACTTTAAAATCTTCCATATAATGCACTTATTTTAGCAAATATCCTCTAAAGCAGGTGTAGGGCCTCAAGCCCCAGAGGAGTTTTAATAGGAGTTTTTAATTTAAAAAACAATGAATTGGAATATCAAACTTCTTATTTGTAGGGATGACTTTGGCAATCACAAGAAATTTGATAGCATGGTGGTGTCGTGATGGTGGGGGAATTAGCTTTCCATTTGATAAACAGGCATATTTCACAACTTCATGGCATTAGTTTTGCAAGTGCACCAACACATGCTGTCAAAACACCCACAGTGACCTCAGCTCTGAAGACTTATCTTTACCTGCTACCGTGTTTTCCCAAAAATAAGAGCCAAAATAAGCCTTAGCCTTATTTTTTTAGTGTGCTCCTAATATAAGCTCTACCCCCAAAATAAGCACTAGTGAAGATTTTCATCAGACAGGGATGCATGGGTGTGCATGGCCAGAACACGCGGTGGAGAGCGAGTGGGGGCAGACGGAGTACAGCAGCAGCCACAGCCCACGCACCACATGTCAGTCCCACTGGGACCACCGACCTAGCCCTCCAAGCAGAGGCATGTGGGGAAGGCAGGCAATCCCGACGCTCTGCAGTCTTCTGCCCTGTCATGGCTGAGGGCAAGCCAAGAGACTGTAGGACAGATTAACACCCATTTAATGGAGGCAGGTGATTCTGACATACAGCGGCATGAGGGAGGGGGGAATTCCCTACACTCTGCCTGCTGCCAATAGTGCTGCACATTGGAATTGTCTGCCTCCATTAAATCGGGTGTCAATCCATCCCACCGTCTCTTGGTTTGAATGCATTACCCCAAAATAAGCCCTAATACGTCTCCCCTCCCAAATATAAGACTGGGCCTTATTTTCAGTACTAGTTCTCAGGAATTCTTAGAATTAAATAAAACCACTTATTTACACTTCCTATAAACTTTACAAGCATGTTTATATGTTGCAACCCAAGGTGTGTATCTTTTTATTATGTTTAACGAAGGCACATCAAAATACTTCAAAGTATATCCTCTTCTCTAAGACAAATATGCCTTGGCTATGAAGTCAGCTGGGTAATTTTGGGTCAGTCACTCACTCAGCCCAACCCACCTCACAGAATTCTTGAAAACAGAAGGAGGAAGGAATATTATGTATGCTTGCTACCTTGAGTAACAAAGTAATAAAATAATTAAGGCGAGATTAAAAAATATATAAAGAATATCCATACCTACTACTCTGCGAGGAGGTCTAAGCTGGTATCCATTAGTTTCACACCAACCAACTGGAAATATATTCATAGATTCCACACTCACTATGAATTCAGGGACTGGGATTTTAAAACCTGTATAATAATAATGATCATAATGTTTGTAAGCACAATTGTCATCACCACCATCTTACAGTGCTAATCAGATGTAATATTTCTTATGTACTGGTACACTCTTCATTCTTCTGCACGTGTGAATTGTCTCTAATTTATCAATTAGCTCCATCAGGCTACAAGTATCCTTTTTAAAGTTTTTTTTTAATTATAAGGAGTGGTAAAAAGAAATACAGATTAAATGCAGCTATTTCAAAAAATTTCCTGAATGAAAATAGTTTTCTATGTATTGTTTATGATGCACAGGCAAAATACTTCTGTAAATGTGACCTGTGGAATGGCAAATCAAGTTAAAACATCTCTCTCCTCTGGAAGACAACTTACTTTCCAGCTGTAGCCAGAGATAGGAATCCTTCATCTTTGTAATAGTAGCCACACATATTTCTTCTGGGTTTTCTGAATTCACAGCCTCAAGTTTCATGTTCTCCTTAAACCCATGCTCAGAATTTAACTAACACAAGAAAAACACAAGATACATGTTTATTATTATGTATTTACAGAGTCTCACTTTAAAATACGAATGAAAAAAATAGCTCAAAATAACTTTAGCAGTAAAGCGGACACTTGGAAGGCACCAACAGAACAGATGGTTCATAATTTGCGGGTGTGAAACCTTTTAGAAACACAGGAGGTTTCAACTGAACAACCGGAGTAATAACTTACATCTTGAATAAAATGCACAAGGTCTTTGGCTTCAAACTCAGATTTTGCATTACAAAATTAAATAAGGCAAAAAAGATATATATGTACTGGTATGGAAACTTGCTTTATGGCTGAAGGAAGATTTTGTTATCTCAAAATGGCTGAAAAAGTTCTGCTCTACCATTTCAACTCAGAAATATTGATTGCCCAAGATCTGAATGCAAACAATTGCCTGTAATGTTCATTTACAATCACACCTTTCTCCTCCCCTCCTGCCTTAGATAATGCTGTCCCTCGATGTAGGATGCCTTTCTACAATTTTCAGGTGTATTTCCCTTCATAAATACACACTCACCCATTTTTACTCTTACCTTAGCTTGTTGGGTTCTTCTAATAAAAAGAAATCCCTAAACCTAAAATCCTGGGTGCTAAACTGAAGAATCCCATTCAAGCAATCTACCAACCTTTTAAAAAAGCATTATTATGATGGCTGGTTGTGCAGTCAGCCAGATATTTAAGCTTGTTTTCTCATATTTAACCTTTTTATTATGTTGTTGTTGCTGTGGTAAATCTACATTATATTTCAATATAATGATATTCGGACAATATCAATTTGAAATTGTTTAGCTCATTTTGTTAGCTAACTTTCTATATGCAGATTTTTTTCTTAATTTACGAAGGAGCATTCCATCACCACGAATCCTAATTTGCAGCTTAAATTGCATATGCAATGCAACATCTTACTGTATCAGCAGCATTTGTAGCCAAAGACACGAAAGGACACTCTTATATAAGCTACACTATAAATTCTGGAAGAATACAATCAATATTAATTGCTACATGTTTAAATTTCATAGTCTAAATTGTGAAGTCACATTCTAAGAGCAAAGCAAGGATTTTATTAGTGTGCTGTGGCTAATGGACTTTGGGAATAAAATATGCATCAGTAAATAAAGCCATTCACATTACTTTCTTGAATGCTTACTAGAGGAAAACAGCTTTGGGGAGCAGCCTCAGCTCCGCACTGCTTGAGATAATCTGCCCAGTCAAAGTCTTGACCTGGGTAACCTGTGAACAAGGAAAAAAAATAACTTTATTATAGCATTTTAATCATATTTCTTCTTTAAAATGTTGGATTATTTTGTTTTTCTTCCCCATCTGGCTCTTTAATAATGTTGTAAAATATGTGAGATTAAGATTATAAATCTGATTAGTGTTACCTACTGTCATTCATAATTCTACTGAGTTTAGACAATCCTCATCTAATATTCTAATACAGGTAGTCCTTGATTTACGACAATCGAGCCCAATATGTATGTTGCTAAGCGAGAGCTTTGTTAAGTGAGTTTTGCCCCATTTTACAACCTTTCTTGCCAGAGTTGTGAATCACTGCAGTGGTTAAGTTAGTAACATACAGTATATCAGAGAAGTGAGTACATCCTCTCACATTTTGTAAATATTTAAGTATATCTTTTCATGTGACAACACTGAAGAAATAATACTTGGCTACAATGTAAAGTAGTGAGTATACAGCTTGTATAACAGTGTAAATGTGCTGTCTCCTCAAAATAATGCAACACACAGCCATTAATGTTTAAACTACTGGCAACAAAAGTGAGTACACTTTTGAAAAGATATACTTAAATATTTACAAAATGTGAGGGGGTATACTCACTTCTGTGATATACTGTCATTGTTAAATGAATCTGCCTTCCCCCATTGACTTTCTTGTCAGAAGTTCGCAAAAGATGAACACAAGACCTTGGGATACTGCAAATGTCATAATTATGGATCAGTTGCCAAGCATCCAAATTTTAATCACATGACCACGGAGAGGCTGCAACCATCATAAATGTGAAAACTGTTATAAATCACTTTTTTTCAATGCGATTGTAACTTTGAATGGTTACTAAATGAACCGTTGTAAGTTGAGGACTACCTGTATATTACACTGACTTTCTTAAACATGAGCTTAAATATTAAAAAAAAAATAGTTCCAGATTTCAGAAAATTCTTCCCCAGGTCTATACTACAACTGAATTATGCTACAAAATTATCCCTCTCCAAAATAGTTCAATAAACGAAAATTAAATTGTACCAGAAATTTAAATGTATCTAGAAGACTGATATGAATGATAGATTATTTATACACACCAGGTGGAGGGTTGAGATGTAAGCCATTTTTCAGACTCCACTGTACAGGGAAAAGTCCAGCACTATTGACATGACAAATAAAAGGCTGTCTTGTGGTACAATCTGGTCTCAAATCATCTATTTCTACCAAGAAATATTTATCATCAAATACCTGTAAAACAGAGAAATGACTCAGATAATATAAAACAGAAATCATATGTAGTTTCACAATCAAATTCCAAGCTATATTTGTTAAGATATTTACTGTCCATTTTATATATTTTTATAGTTTTGTACCTTGCTGTGATTTTACTAGGATTTTAACATCGAATTAAATATTAGCTATCTTAAAATAAAAGGTGACATTTGACAAAGTCTTAGGTATAACCCCTTGAACTTCAGATGTTGTCACTGAATATGACAGAACATGAGGAATGTTAGCTTGATTAGAAATTTTAATTAAACTATACCAAGCATAGCTTTCCCTGTTCCTGCTATAATGGGGTTTAACATCCTGTGCAAATAAGTGCCGTTTTGCCCTCAGAAAGATTGCACAACTCAGGCCTAAAACATCTTACACTCTATAAGAAAGTACCAAAGGAAAAAAGAAATAGTCAGAAAGAATATAAAACGTTATAACTGAAATTTAAAATGACAACATAGGACAAGAAGTTTAATTCAAGTCTTCAAACGATAAGAGAATGAGAATGTCAGGGCTCTCCAATCTTTAAATGACCCAGAATATCCACCTGAGGAAATGAGAATAAAAAATATATCTGCATTTCTTTGTTTCTTTATTCAGGATTTCAAAAATATCTTGAAATTAAGAATTTAAGACCTGGCATAAATTGTGCTTTAGACTGAAGGACAGCAGTAGGGATAATTTCTATCACATCCCCAAACCTTTCTATCTGGCATATCCCTTTTGGGACTTCTAAGGCAAGCCGAAATATAAAACAACACTAAGAAGTCTTAGTTTTCCAAGAAATTAAAATGAATTTCAAATTGACAAATGTATGTATGTAATGAAATAGGAACCCAAACATCAGGGCCAAAAGATATAATAAAGTACAAAGATGAAACCAAGAAGAAAAGCCAACAGACCTGTCTAACAGGAAAGTTATTTTATATGAAAAATGGGATGCTGCACTTTGGAATATATAAGAGAAGAAAGTTGTGCAATATAAAAAGAATGTTGATTGCAAAAAGAATAAAATATAAAAATAAAGAATTGACAGTGTTGGCAATATAGAACTCATAACTGTCATGAAGGTTTAGG
Source organism: Myanophis thanlyinensis (assembly GCA_017656035.1). Classification (NCBI taxonomy): domain Eukaryota; kingdom Metazoa; phylum Chordata; class Lepidosauria; order Squamata; family Homalopsidae; genus Myanophis; species Myanophis thanlyinensis. The sequence continues at coordinate 3,120 of JAEANM010012031.1, read as the reverse complement.
CTAAGAAACTGATCTAAAAACTGTGTACCTATTCCAGACATAGTTATTAATACAGCTGCACAAATAGTAAGAAGATACATCTCTAACCAGCAATTAGGAATCTTGGAACTAATCTATATCAAATCCTCCTAAGGATTCTCACTGGCTTAACAATAACACAGAATTTAACACAGAACTTTTCCAAAATTATACAATGCGAGAAGACTTATTTAGTTTATAAAACTGTTTCACTGCAATAATTTTATAGACAGGGCGGATAAGAAATAGTGTTCCTGAAAATGTTTGATAGCTAGCTTTTACACATGCATCTTTAGGATTCAGGAAGTAAATAAGATCAGACCTAGTGAGTATTTTAATGAGTAACTACAGGGAATGCTATTATGGAGTAGATTGGGAAATCAAGATATTCTAAAAGAAGGCAGTGGTAACCTTTTTTGGGGACGACTGAGAAGAAAACTGCATGGATATGTCCATGTAATCCTTAGGATACTTTTAACATACGATTCACTTAATAGACTTCATAAGCCAAATTTATTCACAAAATGGGAAAAAACGCAGATGCTAAAATTATGGTTCCCTTATTATATCTACTGAGGAAAATCACATTAAAAAATTTCCCTGAATTTTTTTATTAATAATATTTTTCATCCTATTGAATCTAGGATTTTAGAGGCAAAGAAATGTAACTTCACTTTTTGAAAATTAAGAATCCAGCAAGTAGCTGAATAGGAGAAACAACAACAAATTATTCCAGTATTTATATTGATTCACAACTGCAATTTGTAGCACAATGAAAGAAAAAAAAAAAGTATATTTGTGTATTTCTGGAACCACATAAAATTTCTGTAAAAGATAAAGGCCACTTCTTAATTTTAAGCAATAAATTTTTTAAAGCTGCCTATGAGTCTCGTTCCTCACAATTCAATCCCAGATTAAAAGAGCTTTCATAATTGCTGATTTATATAGAAACTGAGCTCTGTCTCTTCCATAAATATCTTTTCATTTCATGTTTCTTGCAGCTGAAGCACAGAATTAAAATCAGGTATTTATGAACAAATACTGAGACATGTTCTTGCTCTACAAATGCCCTACAAAATTAACTTCCATTCAAATGCCCTACAAAATTAGCTTCCATTCAAAGTGACCTAAATTAGAGTGTGAGTAAATTATAGAGAATAGTTTTCTTTGCAATAGAGAAGGAAATTATAGTTAGCAGTCAAGATATTTGTGATACCTTTGTAACTGTAGCAGGTGATATGGCAAAAGGAGCTTTTGGGTTAATAGCTTCCAACTTCATGTTTACAGAGAATGCATGAGCTCCAACAACAGGTTTATCCTAAAAATGATTAACAAAAACTGTAAGTTTCCATCTCTTAAAATGTTCTTAATATCTAAGTATGTATGTACACACACATTTGCACATACAGAGACAGACAGACAGG
>JAEANM010012030.1:0-14995 GCA_017656035.1 Myanophis thanlyinensis | reverse complement strand
TCTATTAACCTTTTAGAGGAAATATTCTGCCTTTTAATATTTCCTGGAATATTTCATTTTTTCCTAGGAGAGGGGTGTGTACTAACTTCCAACAATTTGAAAGGAAAAACAGTAAAATGTGCTTAGCAGGGCAGTTTCTACCAAAAGCTTCTACAGAATGAAAGAAATACTCCCCAACCAGGTACTCTCCAGTTGTATTCGGCTATAGTTCTCCACAACTAGTGGTCTAGGGGTAGAAATGGAAATGGTGGTGGGGACTGGGTGATGAAACTTGTGTAAGATAATGGGATGACCTATACCCATGTGACAATCAGACTTTCTCCTGGCATGTGGTTGTTTTTCTTAACATTTGTTCTGCATGGCTGCAAGGTCCATTTGTTTTGCACTGTTTGTCTAGTTTTTACAGCAAAACTATTAATGCGTAATGTGACCAAAGGTTTTGTTTATCAGCTGGCTAGTCACACAGATGCTGATTAGGGATGAGAGGGAGTGACAACCAGCTGGCTTCCACAACTAAGAGAGGACTCTAACTTGCTTCTCTTCATTCCTGGTCAATACCTTAACTGCTTTGCCACTTCCCCCTGGCATGGATTGATTGATTGATGTTGCATTCTGCACATCTGACTTCTGTCATGGTGACAGAAGTCAACCTACCAATGATCCCATTATCTATTTATGGCAAAACCAAAGAAATGAGTGAAATATAGGTTTTGCTTCATAAAGGAAGTGAAAGGTTAATTTTAAACCAGCCAAAATTGACATGAAGATCTGATGTTTTGGGCAGATTTAGCATATGAAGGTGCTTTAGAATTTTAATGGAGACTTAGCTGGAAAGTTGATTATAAAGTGGAAAGTGGGTTATAAACAAAAGAAAAGAAAGTAAAATAAAAAGAGTTTTGTTCTCAGTTGATGGATGAAAGAACTTGAGATGCTGATCATGTCAATCAGCCTTCTCTGGACTGGCACCTCTATGATATATAGGGCTGCCAATTCCATTTTTCCTAGATCATCATTGGGGATGGTGTAGTCTTGCAATGCTTTTCCAAATTGGATTGCTCTCCAGATGTCTGGGCTTCCTGGATTTGGGAAACTGAAATCCACCCACATTAGGCTGGGGAAGACTAATTTAACCAATTAAAAATTTTATCTGGATTACAGACAGGCACAACGTGTGCATCAGTGGTTCTTTTCCCAGCCCAGGGAGCCCTTGTGAACCTGGAGGCTGCAATCTTTAGCCCAACTGGGCATATGGAAACACCTCTGCTGTTAATGGAAGTAGGGAGTAGTTTTGCTGTGGGATGGGGGTGATCAACAGGAGACAATATACAAATCCTCCAAGACCTTGCCCAAGAAGCAGGGCTGATTCCATGTTGTAAGCTCTGAGGGTCAAAGGACTGAAAGGATATAAAAGCACAACATAAATATAAATATGAATAATATGCGGATCCCTGGAAGCAGACAAGGATTGCCGGGTCTTAGAAGATCTGCTTAAAGAAGACTTCAAAAGGCCTATGGACATGAGAATGCTGATTGGCTCATTAAATATAGCCTCACCATTCTCTTGCCATTCAGTGGCTTGGATGATTTTCTTCTCAGATGATTTCAGCCCCCGAATTTGGGTAAAGCTCATCCCACATGACTGGCAGAAAGTAACTTGAACGCAGTTTGCCAAGCAAGCAGCCAGCAGATGGGATATAATATTCCCTCCAGGTTAGTGTCAGTCACAGCTTGAATGACAACAGTTAATGGCGCACCATTTTTCTGCAAGCCCCTTTTCCTTTCTATGCCTCTGCGTGTGCATTTTGCCCTCTCTGCTGCCTCAGCGGGACATCGTGCATCAGGAGCCTGTGTAGAGAAACAAAGAGCGGTGAATGAGTATGAAAAGAGTACCAAGGCCTCAGCAGGATGAGAGGAATTCACAGCACCTGAGACATTGTGGAAATGTGCAAATACAAGGGATGGCTGAAAGGCCCAGGATTGTTTATCTCTGAGCCTGTGAGGACAATGCAATGAAAAAGCATATTGATTTGGGATAATGCTTGGCTTGAGGGAGCAAATTGTCAACTGACAAGAGGATCAAAGGGAACTAGAAAAATAGCAAATCCAAATCCCTACAAAGGAACACTGTCTCTGTAGCATGAATGCAAAATATAACCTGAGGGTTTTCAGAGGCATCATAAACAGTGACAAAAGTTGAACATACTGAACTAATTGCAACAGGCTATTTTGGCAAGTAAGCCAGAGGCTCACACAATGATTATAACCTTGTACTCAGTTACAGGATAACAGATGGTAAATTTAATTTTCCCTCTGTTGCCTATCTCGCTTGTATTATCCATTGCTGGAAAATGATCTCCCAAAATAGTTGATAGGAGATGTGTGCAAAAAACCTGCGACCTTGACTATGTGTCAGAATGATCACGCAATTGGCAACTCCAAATCTCAACTAACAAATGCTCTATCCTACAAACTGGCAAAAAAAAAATCAGAACACCAAATACAAGTTGGGCAGAAATGATCTCGTAGATGACCCTCACTCTATCAGGGACCTAGGAGTACTCATTTCAAATGATCTAAACCCCAGAGCTCACTGTAACAGCATTGCCAAAAAGGCATTAAGAGTTGTTAACCTAATCTTGCAAAGATTCTTCTCCGGTTATATTTTACTGCTTATGAGGGCATATAAAACCTTTGCCAGACCAATTCTTTAATACAGCTCATCCGCCTGGAATCCACACTGTATATCAGGCATTAACACGATTGAGTGGGTATAAAGTTGATGAGCCACACAATGAAGCTATGGAAAGAGTTGTGGAAGTTAGGCTAAGAAAGGAAGTGAATATCTGTGAGCAGCAGTATGGCTTCATGCCCAGAAAGAGCACTACGGATATCAATTTTTGCTCTAAGAATGTTAATGGAAAAATATAGAGATGATCAGAAGGAGCTGCACTGTGTCTTTGTGGATTTAGAGTGTATGACAGAGTGCTGAGAGAGGAGCTATGGTACTATATGAGGATGTCAGGAGTGGCAGAGACGTACGTCATAGTTCAGTATATGTATGAGAGGAGTATGACAGTAGTGAGATATGCTGTAGATCAGACAGAAGAGTTCAAGGTGGAGGTGGGGAATGTGCCTGGAATGCTCTACCTGACTCCATTGTCACATCCACAAAAATGCGCAGCTTCAACCTCAAACTATCTTCTGTGGCCCTCACCCCATTCCTAAGAGGTCCGTAAAGGGGGCGTGCATAAGCGCACCAGCATGCCTACCATCCCTGTCTTACTGTCCCCATTTATTTGTATTTATGTCCTTCGTTTAAGTTCATGTTCATACCTATATTTGTTATCTTGTACCTGTTTGACAAATAAAAATAAATAAAAATTCAAATTACTGTTTTGAGCTTGAAATGCCCACTTTGAGCAGAAAACAGATTTTGTGGGTGAAAAAGGCTACTCCAAACATTTTGAAATTCAAAATAGCTTTGTTTCAAGCATATGACCCTCCCAAAAGTTCTAAACAGCTCACTTCAAGCTTGAAATAAGGTGTTTGGAAATCAGAATGGTTCAAACTTTAAATGTTTTACACATTCTGAGACCTGAAATAAGTTACAAATTCTGAATACTGCACCATTTAAAGATGAAGCACAATAAAGAATGTACTAAATCAGTGTTTCTCAACCTTGGCAACTTTAAGATGTTTGGACTTCAACTCCAGAAGCTTTGCTGGCTGGGGGATTCTGGGAGTTGAAGTCCAAACATCTTAAAGTCGCCAAAGTTGAGAAATACTGTACTAAATAAATGGAAGTTCCTAGAATTTATATGGGTGGAAATGTGTTTTTTCTAGGTAATACAGTCATTAATGTAATTAATGTGGTACTATCTAAACCTTCATGTGTATGTCTCACCAAGTGTACCCTGAATCACATTACATTGTTCACATTCACTTATAGGCCATCCACAATGCAGCTATCTGTCATTAAAAAAAAAAGCAATGGTATTTCTTTAGGTCAATGTTAGCCATGTTAAAGTGTGTTGACTTCACTTCGCAGTATTCCTCAGCCAGTATGCCAGGCCTTGGGCCAGCATGTTGGAAATTCACACATCTTCAAGTATATTCTAATCCTTTTTCCTGGGTGGGAGCAGTGGTGAAATTCAGCCGGATCGCACCACATCGCCCGAACTGGTAGTAGAGATTTGAAATTGGCCCCACCCACACCTGCCCTTATCCTTCCTTATACGAGCTTCCTTTTTTTTCTTACTTACTTGAATCAGCTGTTTGGAGCATCTACGGAGTCTTCCTGTTGATCCCCGCTGCCTCTGGTGCCTCTAAAAGCACTTTAAAGAACTGTGCTGCAGCGCATTTGGAAGGCATGCGCGTGTACTGAACCAGTAGCAAAACCGGTCAGATTCCACCCCTGAGTGGGAGTTAGTTTCTAGAATGATTAGGATCAATTGTCTGTGGGCAGCAGATTATATTCAAGCATTTCTTCCATATAGCAGCTGATATAAAACATGGTCAGATTTAAGAATGAAGGGGTACCCAGTTTAGTATCTACTCATTATTTGGTGGCTCACCAGAAACCAACTAGAGGTTACTTGCTTCTAGTTGTTTATTTAAATAGTTGATTGATATTCTGCTTTCCTTTTAAGAGCTCAAGAAAGCATACAGAACATTCCTTCATCCAGTTGTTTTTTCTCTGCAATGATCACCTTGTGGAGGGGGTTGGAGTGAGAAAGTACTGCCTACCCCAAAGTGAGTTTCCATGATGATGTCAACCTGGCATTCCCAGGTCTTAGATGAATACCAAAGTGCCCAACTTGATAACAGCCTTCAGTTTTCAGTTACAGTCCTGTGATTCTTGACCAATATAAAAATGTAGATATGAGGGTAGAGTCAGAATGTGAAGCTAATTATGTACTGTAAGTTCTATGAGTCATGTGTTGGGATTATATATAGCTATGAATTACCACAGACTGGGAGGAAAGATTCTATTGCTTACTAAGAAGAAGTGGCTATTGTTAAATTACCAGGAGTCAAAAACTTTTGCTGATCTCATGCAAACTATCCTTGAAAGTTGCTCTGAGGAGAGTTTTTCCTTCAGCTGTTGACCTGAGCTTGCAGTTGTTAGTACACTCTGATGACTACAGAGTGCAGAGTTACCAGTCCTGAACTGCACAGCACCACAGTCCTATAGGAGACAGAAATACCTGATATATTCAAAAGGAAAACACGAAGGACAGCATTGCTGGAAATCATGTTGAAGGATTCTGTCAGCTGGGGAAAAAAGAGAGAACATTATTAACCTCTTTCTGCAGCCAGCCCCAAACTTAATTGATTTTGAAAGAAGAAATAATTAAACTATCAACAAGTCACTTAGATATGAGATAATTATTACTTGGCTGCAGTGTATTAGGAGTCTGTAACAGTGTCTTTGTTGAGAATGGTACTCTCCCTTCTTCCTTTTTAGGAAGAACTTGGACTAGAAGACTTCCAAGGCACCTTCCAACTCTGTTACTCTGTAATCCTTTCTTTCCCCTTCCAGTTTTCATCACTGGTCCACATTTAACCAAGAGGTACTAAAGAAGTGATAGAATCTTAGGCCCATTTTTTTCCAGCAGCTTGAAGGAACAAAAAGCTCCATAGAAATAATTACAACAAAGTGTCAGTGCTGTCAGAGTGAAAGGGGTTATGTCAAGATGGAGGCCAAAGGTTAGAAAGGACTTTTGAAAGAATCCTCTTTAAATTGTACCTGAAAGCAATAGACCATCGGACTTCCCCTCATCCACCACTATTAAAATAAATAATGGAAGTTCCTGTTCCAACAATCACCACTTCTATCCGATTTTTAAACTATATTTTTTATCTGTTCTATTAAGCTGTTTCACCTCTCTATAGGGATAAATCTGAGAAGCACCTTAATCTGTGTAAGAACAAAGAGAAACAGCAACTGAAAGGTGGAGCTGTTGGAAGATGACCTGACTTTAGGGAGAGTCTGCCCTCAAAATATACATGACCTGGAAATTTCCGTTGGCCTGGCTCCTCTTTTCTCAGAGGTACCTCTCTTTTTTCCCTTTGACCTTCAACCCATTAGCATGTCTTCTGCTGACAGAGTGCTGTTGCAACTCTTCTTGGAAAAAAATCCTGCCTTTCCCTCAGGGACAGTCCATAAAATACGTCACTCATCAAAGCGAGCAGGCAATAAAAAAGTTGTGACAAAGGAAGGGTTGGGCTTATAGTTGAAACAAAGGAAAGTATTACCAGGGAGTTGACTAAGGGAGGCACAACATCCCTTTCAGAGCAAAAACAACATGCATGACTGAAAAGCTACTCCACTGACCCAGACTTAGAGATACAATCAACCTTGGCTGCACTCATAAAGAGTTGCCGTTTCTGTCAGAGGGAAACTGCTCTCACATGCATTACAGTATTTTCTCTGAGAAAGGTGCTGGCCATTCCAATCACCTCCAGCCTTTGAACTCTGCTAGTGATGGGGTACTTCTGGCTGACTGGTGCTAGAAGTGATTCTTGAAATCTCCCTCCCACAGAGATTCAATTGAGTGTATTGTGTAGTGTAGAGTGTATATAGTGTACACCTATAGGAGATAACAGAAAATGCCTCCCAACTCCAAAGAGAACATAGAAGGATAATTTTGTGAAAATGGGTCTGAGTGGGAGAGAATGTGCATGAATCAAAGGTTAATTATAAATATTTATGCTTATCAGCTGAAAAGAGCTAATTTCTTGCCACTGGGTATGCCAAGTGGGTATACCACAACTCATATTAAGATAACATGGCTATTATAGTCCCATACATTGTGAGGGCACCACATTGGGAATGCTGGTTTTGACGAAGTTACCATGCAGCTGTGGTATATTCTCCGACCAATCAAATTGACCATTTTTTCCAGGATCTTCTGAATCTAGACAGAGAGACGGGGGGAGGGGAGGGGAACATGGTGTCTGAAATTCTACAAGAGCAAAGCACCCGGAAGAAAGAAACCACTGATAAAATTGTTTTGGCAATTTTTCTCTTTTGGATTTACTATGATTTGGAGCAATATCTGAGTGAGACTAAGATTGATACAGAAAGTATAAAGTGCACACCTGGAGTCTTCCATCTTCTCAAGATGGGCACATCTAGGAATTATAGTTCCAAAACTGCAATATAGTACCTGCTTAAGGAAAGTTGGGAGAGCATATAGAACCTTGCTGACTTGGTTCTTCAAGGATTTTGACCTTTTCCACCAGCTCCTCTTAATTCACACCATGCCATTTCTCAAGTTTTTATTACCCTAGCCACTAAGAGTTTAGTATACAGGTGGTCCTTGACTTACAACTATTCTTTTAGTGACTGTTCGAAGTTACAATGACATTGAAAAAAGGGACATGATCATTTTTCACACTTACAACCATTGCAGCGTTCCCATGGCCACGTCACCAGAATTCAGATGCTTGGCAACTGGCATATATTTATGACAGTTGAATGTCCTGGCGTCCATGTGATCATTTTTGCGACCTTCTGACAAGCCAAGTCAATGAGCAAGCTAGATGCACTTAGCAACTTAACAATTGCAATGATTCACCTACGCAAGTGTGGCAAGAAAGGTCAAAAAATGGAGCAACACTCAGAGATGGGATTCAACCAGTTCGCACCTATTCGCTAGAACCGGTTGTTAGCAGTTCAGAGAACTGCTGATTCAGCTGGTCATTAGAGCAGAGAACCGGTTGTTAAATTATTTGAATCCCACCACTGGCCACACTCACTTAACTTTCTTGCTTAGCAACAGAAATTTTGAGCTCAAAAATTTGTGGTCATAAGTCAAGGACTACCTGTAATGAATTAACACTGCATGTTTGCCCTAGAAACAAACATTTGCAAATTTCCTCTGTGATTCCTAGTACTTGGGCGTGGATGTAAATATTCATTCAGTGTGTGGGCATCCACTGTACCATGGCATTTAAGCCTAAGAATTTATTTATGGGTGTATTTAGAAGTTCATCTTTGTGGAAATAGGTCTGAAGAAACTCTTCATAGATGGTTCATAGAAACATTCAGCAGCACCATTCTGACTAGTTGTAAACAGCTATTGGAAACGAGGCCAATTTTGATGAAAGCATTTTTAAGACTGTCAAGTTTAGGCTGTAATCCCCTTACCATCTCACTTGGAAAGGAGAATCCAGTAGGACCCCCTTATGAAAAACCAGAAGAGTAAAAACAATGATCAAAGCCATTTTCTTCTATATACACTGACATTATTCTTTCCTAGCTTTTATTCCCCGACATGATGTAAGCAGACACTCTACATCCATGTGAATCCATGTGAATCCATGTGAATCCATGTGAACGTTGGCACCAGTTTCTGAAGAATGGGGAACTGTCTGTACTAAATCTCAGGTCAGATAATCTACTGTACCTGCTGGATTGTTGTTGATGGAAACAAGACTCATCGCTTTGTCTAGCCCAGTTCAACTTCAGGTTTCAGCACTGGGATTCATATTCAGGGAACACACCTGGGGGACCATGGATTCTAAAGGGAAAAAAAGTATTGTTCTTTGTGCATTGGGCAATGTGCATTACTGTCAAAAATAGTTTGGTAGAATACATGAGGGCCCATAGTTTCATGAAAACAGATCAGTTCAGGATAGGAACTGGGAAAATGCTGGAAGCTAATTGGAAGGAACAAGGTGGAACCAGCTCTTTCCTCTTAGACTTGCCTAGTTTTGTTCTTTTCACTAGCAGCACATTGAATACACCCTCTGGGTGGATACCTCACCAGGGTGTGTCCCACCTGCACTGTATAAAGTTGAGTCAGCAATTGCTGCAGTAGAAAGTGAATCTCTATTAACCCTCTGGATGCTGGATGTTTCTCAAGCTGGTGCCTTGCAGAAGGGATGGGCTACCATTTCCATAATGTCAACACAGTGGTGGTGGAGTAATAGGGTATGACAATCTATCTTATCCGGAGGCCATTCGGTTGGAGAGGTGAGGGCTTCAAATGTATAACTCCAGTACATTTCTTTTCGAAAGGTGTCATTTAATTCAATTCTAGTGACATTCTGGATACATTCACGGCATTGTCTTGGCAGTGTTCCCAAGGTAAGCTAGTCTGTGTATTCTGCCAAAATGTCTTAGTCTACAACTTTACTATTCCCCGGAGGAATCCTATCAGCCAGGCCTGACTGATCCTATGTAGCTTCCAAACTCAGACAAGGTCAGAGAAATGCTGCCATCAACTGAGACATGTACATTTCTAGAATCTAAAGGACACAAACTGTCATTGGGTAGCATGGCAGGTACAGTATTAGGGGTCAATTTCACAGTGCTGTCTAGTAGGAGAATAAAAGATTAAAATATCTAAAAGCAAGCGTGATCCAGTAACATCTAAGCCAGGGACATAGGAAGCTGTTTTTGAACAGATGAGATCTGACCAGGTCATTGGTGCATCTAGATCAGCTTTGTTGATCTGCTCTGCCAATCTAATTGCCCTCCCAGTATGTTGGAAGTATAATTCAAATTGCCCAGCCCAAAAGACCAGTATATCGAAAGCCGTCAAGTTGCTGAAAGTTCCATCACAATCAACAGTGTTTGGCAATAAGTCTTCAGCGCTTCAGACATAAAAGTCTGATTGGAGACATCAAGGATTGAATCTGAGAGCCTTTAGAGCCACAGCCATAGGGGAGGGGGAAGGTAATGGGGGCGATCAAATGAAAAAAAATTGTCTACAATTGTTGGAAGAAATATCCATCTGGGTTCAGTTCCAAGTGAGGAGAAAGACACTGGAAACATGGGTTTGAAGTCCTGGGTAGTTGAACACATGGGTGAGAGAGATTTATACCCTCTCTTGGGCCTTGCCCCTGAGCTTCCATGTGGCATGTATTCTTATTGGTAGTCAGACTCCCATGGGGCCATGTGGGGTCATGGGTCCTGAACCAAGTTTGGTTGAAGCCTTGGGCTGATGCAATGATGGAGCTTTGTTGTGCAGTTTGTATTGTGGCTGAATGGCTTTGTCCTGAAGGATAATCCCATCTTCCTGGAGCTGAAGGACTAATTATCTAGCAGATAGGCTGGCCCAGTCCTTCTGGGGCTATTAACAAAGCTGGGGCTGCTTTCCAACAGTATGTTTCTCCTTTAGGGAAATATAATATTCTGCCCTTTTAATATGTCTCAAAATATTTCATTATTTTAGGAGGGGTGGATGTTAACTTTCTACACAATGGAAGCCATGTATGTACTCTGAAATGGGTAGCGAGTGGTTGCCAGTAAAATATTGCTTGCTTCTCTAACCTAGAAGGGTGGCATATACATGTAATAAATAATATATATGTGCAAAATAAGAATGCTGCCACTCTGCTCCAGTCAAAGCAGACTAAAATACGGGGTTTGAGTGGTCAGACTGATTGACGTATGGATTTGTGGGGCAGCTACTGAATCCCACTGACAACTACCGTAGTTGGCACTAATCCAGCTGATAACACCCTGAAGTTCCATTGCAAAGGGAATTTCTTTGAGAGGAAACTGGGTTCATATACCTGCACATTCCACTACGTGGTAGCTTAACACAATTCATATTCCAGGATACGTAGTATTCTCTAGGCCAGCGTTTCTCAACTGCCACAACTTTAAGATATGGGGAACTTTAATTCCCATGATGGCTGGGAAACTCTTAAAATTGCCAAGGGTTGAGAAACATTCCTCTAGATCATAAGTCTCGAACGCAAGGCCCGGGGGCCAGATCCAGCCCACGGGGTGCTTGGATCCAGCCCGTGTCGCCACCCTGGAAGGAGTGAAAGATCAGCCGATGGTGCTTCTGCCAGCGAAAATGGGCTCCCGAGTTCCATTTTTGCTGGCAGAGGGTTGCAGGAGGCCGTCCCAGCCAAAAACAGAGCTTGAGAATCTGTTTTCGCTAGCAGAACACTCGAGTTACCACAGGCGCCCCTGACACGAGTGACGTCAAGCTGGCCACGCCCACCCTGGTACCCAGATGTCAAACACAACCCTGATGCAGCCCTCAATGAAATCAAGTTTGACACCCCTTCTCTAGGCAGTTTTCCTGGGGCAACAGCTATTTTCCCCTGACCAAAGGCCTTTCCATATGCAAAAATTGCACCCCTACAGGTAGGCCGGGACTTCAGTTCATTTAGTGACCATTCAAAGTTATAACTGCACTGAGAAAGGTACTGGACTGATAACTGATTTTCGCTATTATGGCCATTGCAACATCCACATGGTCACATGATCAAAATTCAGATGCATGGCAACTGACTTATAGTTGCAGTGTGTGTGTTTGTGCGTGCGTCATGCGATCACCTTTTGTGACTTTCTGACAAGCAAAGTCAATAGGGAAGCCAGATTCGCTTAACAACTCTCTCGTTTAGCAACAGAAATTATGGGCTCAATTGTGGTTATAAGCTGAGGATTATCCGTATGAGATTTGAATTTCCCTTGTCCACACATTTGTTTATTTCGTGGCAAAACCATGGTAAAGGAAGACTAGAAAAGAGATTCAGAGTGTTGGGAGGCTGTGTTTTAGCATTTTTACATTGCCCAGCTGGTGGGAGTGCTAGCCAGCTCAAGAAAGGAGAGGTGAGGACAGCTGCAGTATGCTGGCACATATAAGCACAAAAGGGAGTGAAGGCATCTGGAAGGGCCAAAAATTGATAGGCAATCACATTTTGATCTTTAGTTCCAAGAGGGATAATGATGGTCCTAAAAGGTTTAAATGATAGATGGAGATGACTTAATTTTCTTCTCCTGGTACACAAAGAGAGGAGATGAGCAGTTTCTTTATGTTACAAGTTGTGTAAGTGCTGGATGCTGATCTGAAAAAAAGAGCTTTTTATTTTTCTGCAGAGAGCTGTATGGCCCCATGTGTCCCATCCTGTTTCCCCCTCCCCCACAAAAAAAAAATGCAATGTGGACCAGGACTTCTTGGACTTTGAATGGGTCCCAGATTGTCAGCACCCAACACAGGCATGTCTAACTTACAACTCTTACCATCAAAGAAGGATCTTCTTAAGTGGGACAGGTTGCTGGTTACATAGACAGAAAGGAAAGTTCAACCCTTCCTTGTCTAGAGGAAAAAGTTTTTCTCTCCTTCCACTGGGAGTGATCCCGGATGGCAAGGAAGAAAAGCAAAATGTTTGCTAGGCTGGGAAAACTGAGACTATCTCACTTCAGCCTCAGATGTAAGTTTGGAATTTCCAGAAAACCAAACAGGAAGTTACAGGAAAGACCGAATCGAAAAGGAATTTCTGATTCAAAGGAACTGTCACTATTGCAATGGTTCATGAAAGCGCTTGTCTTTTAATGCAATTGGTTAGTCAGAAAAGGTGTTACCAGACTCCTCTGAATTACTGTGATTATTAATTCTTATTATTCTTATATACCCTGCTTTTTTGTTAACATAATCTTACATGGCTCTCCTCCTACAATGTCTACAATTAGACAAACATAGGAAAATGCCTACTTAGCATTATGCCAAGGTCTTTCATTACTTTCTGTATGCTGGTTAAGCTTTTTATTTTTTAATCATCTCTGATCTTTGTTTAATAGATGCAAAACTGGTTATTGTATGTTCGGTGCACTGTAGCGGAATCTCCGTTTATTAGTCAATCATTTCATCCTGTGATCTGCCATACAAATTTATATTTTCTTCTATGAGGGATTCCTTTAAAATGTTCTCTATAACTTTAGAAGTACTATATTTTAATTTCTTCCACTATTGTCTTTACATATGACTGCCTACAGTTCAAAGATAATTTTACATTTTTGTTAATTTAATAAAGTTTTGTTTTATCTATACCTTGTGCTATTGATCTAACACACACACACCCCTCAGGGAAAAGAGCTAATTTCCTAGTCAGACACCCCAAAGCTATAGGGGCTAAAATCGTGGAGCTAGAGAACTTTTTATGTGTTAATAATCTTTTCTCCTTCTGTTGGCCAATAAGGCAACTAGGCTGTGGGCTCATGTCTGACTACCAAGTTAGAGCTAAAGAGGAGGACTCCAGGTTAAGGTATCTCTCTGGAAGATAGGTGGTTAATAGTATTATCAGGAAACCTGGAAACTGAGCCAAGAGTAAAACCCGAGAGCTAATAATCCCAATTATTCAGTTATTATTCATTATTCATAAGTAATGCCAACTATTTATTTAGGGGAGTATAGTTCCAGGAAATTACGCACAAGATTTCTGCTGGGGGAATAGACAAGCACACATACCTTTTCCTACTACATTATCCCAGCTTCATTAATAAAATCATTGGGGGGAAACAGGAATTATCCCTGCTTCCTTTGGGTTTAAAATAGGGATACATAAAATGCTGGGCTGGAAAGTTTTTTGTTCTTTGCTCCCTTCTCTGTGGAGTCTGTGGGCTGGTTCAGATAGCCTCAGGAACCAGCTTAACCAGTATCGGCTCTAAGGCTCACTTGTTTCCGGAGAGTGAGTCACAAATATCCTTTTGCAGTGCCAGCTGTTTGCTCATGATCAAATGAGAGGTCGAGACACAGGAGTAGCTAGCCTTGTTGAGAACGATGGGTGCTGTGGACAAAGCATCTGGAAAGGTCCAGATGTTGTAAGGTGGCACCTTGAATAGGGTCAAATTAGAAGGGCCAAAGTTTCCAGGGAGACTGAGTTTGTTTGAAGTCTATGAGTTGCCTCCGTATCCAATACAGTTAGTCCTCCGGTTACGACTATAATTGAACTATTTGTTGTTAAGTGAGTCATTTGTCATGTGAATTTTGTCCCATTTTATGACCTTTCTTGCCTCAGTTGTTAAGTGA
Source organism: Myanophis thanlyinensis (assembly GCA_017656035.1). Classification (NCBI taxonomy): domain Eukaryota; kingdom Metazoa; phylum Chordata; class Lepidosauria; order Squamata; family Homalopsidae; genus Myanophis; species Myanophis thanlyinensis. The sequence goes on along the minus strand of JAEANM010012030.1, from coordinate 1,214 downwards.
ATCGCTGCAGTTCAAGTAACCCAGTTGTTATGAGAATGTGGCTTCCCCGTTGACTTTGCTTGTCAGAAGGTCCCAAAAAGTGATTCCCATGACCGTAGAACACAGCAAGAGTCATAACTATGGACAAGTGTCTGAATTTTGATCCCGGGAAATGCTGGAAACATGGTAACTGTAAAAAACTGACTCGTTTTCTTTGTGCGGTTGTAACTTTGAAACAGTCACTGTTGTAAGTCGAGGACTACCTGTACATGCCCCCGTTCTCTGCTGGCAAAGCCCAGTTGCTTTGAATCAGGCAGGGAGTAGGAGAAGCAGCGTGATCTACCTTTGCAAAATGGCAAACCAGCCTATTGACGGAGGCAGGTGGGGTACTTGGGAGGGTTTTAAACCCAAAGGAAGCAGGGATAATTCCTCCTCAAGATCGCATCCCACAAAAGAACCACAAACCTCCCACCCCCCCCACCCCCCCACAAAACGCTACGAGGGATTGTGAGGGAGGGCGCTGGGAAGTGGCCAGCTCGGCGTTGCGAGAGACTGTTGCGCTCCGAAGCAACAACGCCTTGCAAAACGTCGCGGTGCTGCCGAGAACTGGCGAGTGAGTAGCGGGGCGGAGTTGGGTTGCTCCGGGCTGGAAAATTCCGTTCACAAATTATACCCGCTGCAACCGCTCTCCACGCCACGCGTTGCCCAAGCTGACGACTCCCGTATCGGGGAGGGACGGAGGGAGGGACGCCTCGCCTGCGGGATCAAAGGATTCCAGAGCAGCAGGGAGGCCGCCTTTCTTACCGCACGCAGAGGAAGCACAAAGGCAACGTATTATTATTATTATTTTGAAATAATAACAGCCTTCGGAAGTGCCAATGGTGTTTCTCCAGCCCCTTCCAGCAGCGCGCCTTGATTGCAGATTTTCCACCAATGTATAAATAAGGCGCCCATAAATCTGAGCAGCGCAAGTCAGCAGCGCCCTCTGCTGTTCCCAGGGTGCCTTGGCGGAATCCCTTCAATTGCAGAAATAAATTCTACGAGAAGAGAATCCCACCCAGCTTCCTACATAGATTGTACCTACGATGAATGCTTACATCCGAACCTGTTTTTTTTTTTTTTTCAGGGACCTCTCTCCCTACCGCTCTCGCCTGTCCTTGCTTTCCCCACCCCACCCCAGAAAACAAAATTGTTCCCTTCGCTGTTCTTTCTCTTTATTTTTATTTATTTATTTT
>JAEANM010012029.1:0-14997 GCA_017656035.1 Myanophis thanlyinensis | reverse complement strand
TATCTGCTGGTGGGGGCAGGAAGCAAGAATCTGCTGGTGGGGGCAGGAGACTATTTCTGTTTTAAGATTTCTATTAATTTTTTAGAGGAAATAGTCTGCCTTTTAATATTTCTTGGAATATTTCATTTTTTTCTAGGAGAGAGGTGGGTACTAACTTCTAACAAAACAATATCCAAATCGTGTGGATCCAATATCCATTTTATGAGGAGCCCTCTGGCTAAATAAAAGTGAACCAGATTACTTGCCAAGTTTTATGAAATTTGCTTAATTGTTTTTCTGTAGGTTGCTCATTTGGGATGGCTGGAAAGGAAAACTGCTTCTGCTTTATATGAAGAACCTCCCTTAGCCACTGTCCAAGATGCACTGCAAAACTTCTTAAAGGTATTATTTAGACCGAACAAAATTCAAACTGCTTAGTTACAATAGTCTTGCAGAAGCCTTAAGTAAAAGGTACTTAAGTCTGTAATTACCGGTATATGTCAGTGATAATCATTGGCTCGTAATATGTGCTAGGCATATGCAAACAAAGATAAGATAAAGTACGATACTATGCCCTGTGCGTAAATAACTTGATTCAGATGTGTATAATGTTAATTTCAGATATTTTGCATTATGACATATTGACCAGTTGAAATATTTTGTTCTAGTGCTCAGTAAGGCCTAATGAAAGGCTTAGAAAAGTCAATTCTTGTAATATTTGTTCTGTCCCTTATTTTTTATTTTCAAGGTACTCACACTAATTCAATCAAAGCCCTTAAATTGTAGGTGTTGTAGATAATGTAGATGATACTGTAAATTAGTTAATCTGTGGATTAAGCGGATTCGTTTTTATATTTTATGAGTGGATGAATGGATTCATGTTTATATTTTATGTAGATCTTCATTCTTTCTTTTTTAATGACATTGCCAACAATTTAGCTGACTGTAATTTGCTGCATTGGTTGCTGTATCATTCCTTATTTACTTTCAAAGATATCTGGAGACTTGTATATTCTTTCTATGTAGACTACAAGGGCCTCTGTTATAGTTATTGCTCATCTGAGTTTCTTTTTCTTTTCTGTTGTCTATTGTTTAAAATATTTTTCTGGCTAATCTGTTTGCATTCTTCTGCTTTCCTAGGCTCATTTTTTGAAGCCCATTATTTATCCTAGGTCTCCTTTCATTTGTTTCTTTTCTGTAACATGTTTTGTTTGATTATTGAAGTTATACATCATAGACAGGACACAGGGGACCTTAAATTTGTAGGGTTTGGCAGTGTTAACCCATTGATAGGGTATTTGTACACTTTTAAATCCATGTACCATGCAAGTAATACATAGCAAAATATACAAGCAATACATAGCATATTTCTTTTATTGATTGATTACAGTACTAAAAACAAAACATACAAAACAAATCCTAAAATAAAGCAAGCTGCTCACTAAATTCAGGAAAAAAAAGAAAGAATAATATATCCAAGGAAAGAAAAAGGAGAAAGTAAGAAAAATAAATATTTTAAAAGGGTGACTTCCAATCTTCATCACAAGTATAAACAAAAAACACTTCAACCCCTGAAAGATTGCAAATAAATATCTCTTCTTCCCATAACCTATTTCTTATTCATATGCAAATCCAGTCCTGATATCAGCAAAATATCTACAGAGGGTTATTAGAGATTTATAGAAACATGTCTTATTTTAACCTCGGTCAAACAGACCAAATCCTGGAGTATTTCAAATGTCATAACGTTTTGTGTTATTTTGTAAATTCTAATACAGTGCTAATAAAAATAAACAGCAAGCTTGTTCTCTCCCCCCTCCCTTTCTGCTTGGAACCTTTAAGCCCTTCTAGGAAGTAATTTCTGAGATGATTTAGAATAGATGAAACAATTTAGTCCACATGAAAGGCTATTTAATTAAATAACTATTTCTAAAATCTTAAAGTGAAAATCCAAGTAGTCCAGATTTTTCTAGTCACTAGTTTGTTTATAACTTTATTAGATCAAAATCTTATTTTTTTGCCACTTATTTCCAAGTCTTTAGATTATTAAGCTTATGGTTATTTGTTTCCTTTATTCAAGAATGAAGGCGAATTCACCAGGTGGCTTTTCAGACTCGTTTTGAAGATCTTTATTAGCCTTAAGATAATTAAATTGGTAATTTTCAAAAGTATTTAGGAAGAGAGGTTAGCAAACCCAGAGCACACTTTTTAAAAGGCTCTGCTATAGTTGTGAGCATGATAGCTAATTTCATCTCCCAGAGCACCCAAACTCCTGCAGTCTTCTCATGAGGAGCAGCTATCTGGTGCATATGTGGGTAATCTCCCATCCTCTCCTTATCTGGAGAGGTTCAATAGGACTGGTCTACTTGCCATTTTTTCAGTCATTACTATGATAGTTTTTTTTCAGTCACTTGCAGAGCTGCTAGTTCTACATTCCTTCTCTGGAAGTAGATAGCAAACAATATTTCTGTGCACATCAGCTGGTATGTTGCTCATTTCTGTCTCTATAATGATACAGTTTTGCCAAATAGAGTTTGGTGGTACTTCAAAATTGGTAATGGCACAAATGAAAATGTACAAGATCTTTCTTTTCTACTACAACAGGCCTACATGATTTCCACTCCTGAAATGGTACTATACTACTCAAACTTTGTATTTTATATATAGGGAAATGAAATTAAATCATAAAAGATGTATATCGAAAGTATTTGAAAACCTAACATGTTTAGTAATGATTTTGACTGTCTTTGTTTTCTTTGTACCTGTCTTACAGGCTGAAGACCTAAACTCTGGTTTTTCAAAAGTGGGAAGAATATATATTGCCAAGGTAGGTGATGTATATGTATAGTAATGTGTTGATGTGCATCAGTTCTGGAATTCATTTTTTTATTACCAGTTCTGTGGGCGTGGCTTGGTGGGCATGGCTGGGGGGTCATGTGACTGCGTGGGCAGTTTCTGTAAGCAGGGCAATAAAGCTTAGGCTAGAAACACCAGAATGTTTTTTTTTTTCCTGCCTTCCATACAGGATTAATCCTGTAAAGTAGAAAAAAACAAAAGGAGATTTCTTCTAAGTAACAACCGGTTCTCTGAACCGCTTTGAAAATTTATTACTAGTTTTAGCGAACCTGCTAATTTCACTTCTGATGTGCATCCACTTTAAATGCATCAAACAACCTTATACTCAACAAATTTACCTCATTAGGATTATCGCCAAGCCTTTGGTTCATTATTCACATTATTTCTGACTATGTAATATCAGGTATTTTAAAATCATACCACTGAATATCTGTTTAAACTGGCCTGTTAAAAATTAAACTTGAAACCTATTTCATGCAAACTTTGTCCCAATGGTGTACAGCTGTTATTTCTATGGCATGGGAAATAACTATCAAACGTAAATTGCTCAAATACAGGTAATTCTCACTTAATGATTGCTCTGTTTAGCAACCAGTGTTACAACTGGCACTGAAAAAGTATCTTTATGACTGGTCCTCGGTTGCAGCATCCCAGAGTCACATGATCATCATTTGTGTGCTTTACAATTGGCTTCTGACTAGCAGAGTCAATGGAGAAACTGGCAATAAGATTGCAAGTCACAATTCTGCTTGTCTTGCTTAACAGTCATGGGTAATTTGCTTAATGACTATATCAGAAGTGAAGTCAAATCTGTCACAGGCACATGATGTCTCATTTAATAATTGTGTTGCTTAATCATGGAGTTGCTAGTCCCAGTTGTTAAGTGAGGTCCACCTCTACAAGTAGCTAAATATTCAGGGAACTAACCTCTATGTACACTGTGTTTCATTCAAAGGAGAAAATTGGCTTTTAACTGACTTCGGTAAATGGAGACAATTTGCTGCATGTTTCATTCAGTTAGCAGGAGTGTATATATTACACTTATTATCTAAAGTGGGATTTAATTAACACTATTATGTGCAATTAATTGGGGATAAGACCCATTGAGCACAATGGGGCTGTTGTTGTTATATCCTGCCTTTAATTTGACACAATTCAAGGCAGCATACGTAATATTCCCATCTCCTGTTTTTCCCACGATAATAAATCTGAGATGTGTTGGGCTGAGGGAGAGTGAACTTGCCTACAATTATATTCTAGGGGCTGTACAATAGAATGTGCCTGTTTAGAAATGCACGTATGGTTTGTATTTTATAGTTTTGGGGTGAATTACAACAAATAACCTTTTTTAGCAATGTATTATTAATCACATTTTTTTGCAGCCATTGAGGCTTAAGGTTGGTGGTATATAGCTGTCAGCCCTTCCAACATTTAGTAAATATGGTCTCAACAGAGTTTGTCAGATTGAATTCTCCCTTATTTATTTATACTTAATAGGGCATGTAAATGAGGATGTCAGACTGTAAGATCTCATAAATATCTGTGCCTATAGAGTAACTTCAGAGATACATTTTGAGTTGTGGTAGACTGTTGGTGCATGTGAATTGCATCTTAAATAAATAATATTTAATAAATAAATAAATAAATAAATCTTGAAGCACTTTATAAATAAATATTCACAAAATTACAGAAAAATATTACTTATTCTGAATGACCTACTGTATTTTTCAGTGTATAAGATGCTCCAGAGTATAAGATGCACCTAGCTTTTGGGGAGGTGCAAACAAAAATAAAAATAAAAATCTGCCTCTACCGATGATCAGCTGTTCCAGGCTGTGGGGATCACTGTGGCCTATCGCTGCCTCCACACGCCCCATTTTTGGCCTGTTTTCAGGCCCTAAGAAGGATTGAAAATTAAACTTCTTTATGACAAACTTGGGCTTGTTGTGAAGTCAATACACTACCCTGTGCATGCTTTATTTTAGGGGTATCCAACTAGCTGGGGAATTCTGGGAGTTGAAATCCACAAGTTTTAAAGTTGCCAAGGTTGAACAAACTTTATTTTAATAAGTGGACTGTATTCGGGGTAAATGTACATTAGATAAAGGTGTTGCTTAGCTGCTCAGTACTGTACCGCCCAGAAAAGTCTTCCATTCGCACAGTATTAATGTGTGAAACCAGTAAATAGGTTTCTTACTAGTTGCAAAAAAGGAAAATATCCTGTTTTGATTTTCTCTTTTCCTCCTTTTACAGTGCTACAAGGAGCTGGGAGATAATTCTAAAGCTGCACATTGGTTGACTCTGGCTTCAGAGTTGCCAGTTATCACAAAAGAGGTAGAGGTTTTTATCTGTTTTTGAAAACAGTTAAGGGTTTACAGAACAATCCACTGGGATGAGAGGTTGTGAGGAAAAGAAAGGAAAGGAAATGGTAGGAAAACTGCTGTGCCCCTTGGTCTGATTACTTCATGTCAGAGGAGGCCCCTTTCCCTATTCACCACTTGGCTGAATGTTTTCTTTTTAATCGTAGTTTTCTCTTCCTGTTGCTCCCTCTGGGAGAAAAACAAAACCTTCCAGGTCTAAGAAAGTTTTTCTTCTGGAAATGGGACACTGTAATTGAAACATGTGTCAGGAAAAGATTTCTTATTTCTCCTGAATATCTGCAGTGGACCTTTTCACTTCCAACTTAAAAGCACTGTCAGCAAAATGTATCTGCTTGTAGACAGTCTTTCTTCATAGGTGGGGAGACAGGGAGCCCTAATCATCCCTGGGATAGTCTTCCATCAATTATAAATGGTCTTATTCAGTTTTAGTCTGTCTCCCACTCCCTGCCTTATTTGGGACAGCTTGTGACACTTTAGTCTTCTTTTTTTCCCCTCTTATAACAAGTCTGTCACTTCTGCAGTATTTCCAAAATCTAACTCTTCGCAGACTACCGTATGTTAATACTACTGTAGTCATTATTGTCATTCCCATCTAGATCAGCTTTCCCTAAAGTGTCTGGGTAAATCTTGGGGTCCTTCTCTCCCTGCATCTGTGGAGTAGAGGCAAGGAGAAAAAGGTTTTAAGTTCCATGTCTGTTTGTATTTCTGCTGAGGATCAGCAGGAAGCTCTTTCAGCCAGCCCCCTGAAACCAGAGGGAGTCCTCTTGGCAGGTGGCAGCAGCTTACAATCTTCCCTGCTGGCTTCCCCATTGACTTTCTGGGAAAGCCGACAGAGAAGATTGCAAATGGCAATTGGAGGGAATTTGGCAACAGTGTGAACAAGCTGCCAAGCACCCAGTTCACAATCAAGTGACTGGGTGTGCTAGTATGATATTTTGTGACAGAAGTGTTTTACAAACTATGAAGCAGCCTTCCTGAGGCTGTTGTAACTTTGAATGGTTGTCAAACAACCGGTAATTAAGCAAGGACTATCTGTACACATGTATTTAAAAAAAAAAAAAAAAGATAGAGAATGAACATATAATAAGAAAGCTGTTAGGCATTTCAGAAATTGTTATCATGAAAACAAAAATTTTTTTTGAATTTGATAGATACCAAATAAAATTTGTTATTGGAATTAATATTTCCTCATATCTGATGTGATACATTTTTGAAGATTTGTTAAATTAATCAATTTGCAAGATTAGATGAGATGGCAGAAAGGCTTTTCCTCTCTTGCATAACGTAAAAGATTAAAAAAAGAAATAGAATTCAGCTATTCAGGATTCTTCTACATCAGAAGTTCCTAAACCATCTGCCGTCATGCCTCCATTTAATGTAATCTTGATGTACATACCTTCTCTAAAACTCCAAACTCCAAAATAAACATAAATGAAACATTGTTCATCAGCAACAAAAAATCAAAAGTTCTTCTTCACCCTATCTCTCAACTCTGTCTGCATCACCTCAAGGGAGATGCAGTTCATAGATTGGGAAACCCTGTTCTACCTGGTGTGTAACTAGGAAACTGGAGAAAGAAGTCTCAGGACTGTAGGACTCATAAAATTTAATCATAGATTACTTCCTAGCATTGATTTCTAAATGTTTCTCTCCCATTCTTCAGGATGCAGAAGGCAGCAGAGAAATGGAAGAGATGCAAGCAATTTCTACTGACTAAGGAATCTTAAATACTCCATTCTACAATGAGAGTGAAGAAAATTCCAGTATATAAAAAAAATCTCACCATGGCTCTCACTAGGCTTCAAAACAAACCACACAATTGGAGGGGGGGGAGGAGGAGGAGGAGGGAAGGAAACTACTATTTCACCACTTCTTTCTCAAAGATTGTAGCCTGCAATACCAAATAGTTAAAGACATGTATTCAGCTCTCTCCCTTATCACAAGATAAGACGATCCTAATTAACACCTGTGTTTACCTGTTTGTAGAATACATGCTGGCAAATTCTTTAGTATTTTTTCCTTGCTGCCTTTGGAGTAATACCCATCCAGAAATCTCCAGTACATACATTTTTTCAACAATTTCTAGGAAAATTGAGAAAGCATCATACAACATGTAGAATTATTTATAGCAATATACGATCCCTATCACTTGTTTTTATTTTTGACCAAATTACTCCTTACAGGGGCTCCTAAGTGCTTTTGTTCATGTCATTTGAAACATCTGGGTGCTTATATATATTTTGCCCTTAGAGAGCAAAGAGTAGTTTGGAGTGCCACTGATTGAAGAAAAAAATAGTGAGGAAATTCTTTTATTTTCCCCTTCTCTTAATATCATAGTTCTGAATTTCTGCCATGATTGTTTCAACCTAAAGAAATATGAAAGATTGTTAATATATTGCCTGAATTTTATCTCACGTGGGATGAACCAGTAGATCATGGCCTTTGGAGAAAATTTGATTATCTTTGCTGAATAATATATTAATTCCTATGTCTGCTATTTATTTAAGATGGTTGTTGGTTTTATGTATAAGAATATATGTGGCATATGACACAAATATTTGAAAAGTTGAGGGAGTGACATGGTAAAATTTACTGATGCTCTTCCCTGTGACTTATAAAACGCCAATTTAGGTGTGGTTTAATAATATAAAAGTAAGAATGCAAACTAAATTAGGTTACTATTCAGGAAATTAGATTATCCATATTATCCATCATAAAAATAATGGAAAATATTCAGTTGAAGCGCAAACCTATTAATCTTTTTATGTTCAAATACTTTATTAATGTTTGTTTACTAGTTGAGAGGGTAAAGAATGAGACAGGGTATGCTGTCCTTTCTTGGAACAGCACAGAGCGCCCATCTGCAGCATGTCCAGAGTTCTTAAATATTTTTTGAAATAAATAACATTACTGCCAGAAAGAACAATTGAACACTGTTCAGCACAACACAAAAAATAAGAATTTGCTTCAATTGCAGGGCTTAAAAAATACATAACAATACATTCCCCCCCAGGATTGCAGAGAAAAGTACATTCTCTGCAGTCCTGGGGATCATATGTCTATTTCAGTTTAGAGCATGGAAAGAAAATTATATTGGAAAAAAATATTAAAAAGAGAGGGACCACATATATATGAAGAGATTCCATAGGCTAATAAGCTGAATGATGTCAGAGATGTATGTAACATAGATAACATCAGTGAATATGAGATGGAATTTTGTAACCAGTGGGTTTCCACTTCTTGTAGACCAAACAATTTTCCAGATGTATAACTGCAATATAACTGTTTTCTATGTGTACTTTGATTTTTGGCAGATATTTTTGAAACCATCATTTCATAATAACAATAGCTATATTATTACAGTGAGGTTTAATACACTGTGCCATGTTGGACGTTTCTGTACGATGAGATCAGAGACAACTTGAAGAAATTTGATCCTTTCTCATAAAGATGAATATTCCATTACTCTTATATTGCTTTTTTTTTAATTTTCCAAAATAATGTGGAACACAAAGCAATATTTCAGTCCAAAATAATGGGTTTTCCCTGTTTCTTCAATTTGTAACCAAAAACATCTAGAACTATCTTGTAATTACTGTATGCTTAAAAATCAACAACATAAAGCCCAAGTTTCATTTAGATTACAAAGAAATGTAATGCTGTTAAGATTATAAAATATTATAAAAATTTTGCAGAGGGAGTAGTGTAATATTTATATGACCAGGTGCTGAGAATACACTGCTAGCTTCTAAATGAGTAGGTTTCCTTATATATCTTCAGTAATAACCTATCCATTGTTTAGTGGAGCTCCCAAAATTAAACTGAAGTATAATATTTAAATATTTTCATGAGACATACGAATCCCTAATGTAATAATTCATATTTTAAAAATACATATTTACTGACAGTGTTAATATTTTACTCTGGTAATGTAAAACCAAACTTCCCCAGCTTCATTTCCTATACAGGCTTCTATATATGTCGATTTCCTCATTTTATTGGGTGATCGAGAAATTATTTGTGGAACGTATCATGTTTTTGTACCTTGGTTTGTTTTATATTGTAATGAGGTATAGAGTATATTCAATTTGAAGTCTTACAAAATTAAATGTGTGGCATGTTCTAAGGGCAAAGAAACTTGCCCTTGCTGAGGAGAAAGAAAAATACCTATATATTGCTTTTTACTGCAAATCATTTCAATGTTAGGTTCAAAATGTGCAGAAGAAAGCTTGATGTAGAAATTTTATTGTCATTGAAGCACTCAGCTGCTCATCTAAAGCAATGTTTCTCCACCTAGGAAGTTTTAAGAGGTATTTCCAGAATTCCCCAGCCAACATGCTGGCTGGAGAATTCTGGGAGTTGAAGTCTACACCTCGTATAGTTGCTGAGATTACGAAACATCAATCTGAAGACTGTCTTGCGAAATCTGTGGCCTTGTTTGCAGAGAAGAAGCAGTCCGTGCCAATGTCGATTAGCTTTGTTAATATTTGCTTTCAAAACTCTGCATTTATTTAGCATTTTTTTAATCCTATGTTAGAATTGAGTTTTGAGATGTAACTTTGTCACATCCATAATTTCCAAAGCTGCTTTTTCTGTTTTGACTTAGGAGAACTTATATCTCATTGTGTAACTTGATGTTTTATATCATTTTATATAACTGACTGGTTTTTGATTGCAGTTAATTAACTGTTCTTTTCATTGCTTTAAAGATTGTAGCCAATGCGAACATGCAGATACCTGACATTTGACTTTCATAAAAAGTTTGCCAGTCTACTGGTACATGTTTGTGCACTGAAAATTACTGGAGTGGCAAATTGTGTAAATGTTTTATGTTACCTAATCAAAGCATCAGCTGCCTATTAATACCATTTTAGAATCAGGCTCATTATCAAAATTAATATTATATTGTAATAATCAGTCATGACCTGAGACAAAGTGCCTGTGAAATCCTCTTGTTGCAGGCAAACATTTAGAGGAAAATAATGGCATTATAGTTGGTCAGAGACAGACCACCTGGTTTGATAAACAGACTTAATCCCCAGTCCTCATAAACCATCTTTAGTTATAGATATTCTTGGTTATCTTTGCCTTTAAACCGAAAGACTCCAGGACTATCAGCAAGCTGCAGACTACAACTAAAGAATTCCTGATTTCATCTTTAAAATTTCCATATAGATTTTCTTTCAGTCTCTGAATTACATTTTGTCTTTATTAAGGCAGTCAAACATTCCCAGGTTAATTCTGTGGAAATCATGACAATGGATGAACTATAGATGCTTTTCTGATTTATGGAAATACACTTTACATTTTAAGTATACAAATTTGAGAATTTAGCTAATGACCAAAAGTGTTGCCTTTGAGTACTTTTTTGAAGGCTAAAAAGCATTGATAAAAAATGAAAAAACTATACTAGATAACTAACCTATGTGTAGACTCATTCAGACTTCCCACTGAGTTAATATGTATGGATTTGTGCTGCACTGAAGTATACTTTGCTGGTTTTGCCACATTTTCCCATTCCATATTAATTCTTCTGAATTAGGACCTTGAATGATTCCATATTTGTTGACATTATTAATTTACAAATGTGTGAAAGCATTTGTGTAATATGATACTCTTGGACTGCCTTACAAATATTTTAACATTGTGTAGAACCAAACTAATGTAGGATGGATTCCGAAGTAATTGTCACAACAATAAAGGCAATGAGATTAGGAAATTAAAAGTATCAATATTTGATGCTGGATTGGCAAACTATCATCTTTATAAGTGTCAACTTCTAGATCTAGTCAATGAATGGATGATATTTTTGATTAAAAGAAGACATTTGGTATGACTAAATTCAACAGCAGTTGTAGGCAGAGTATTGCCTGTTGATTGCTTTCTTGTGTAGTTAAGACTCCAACAACCTTTTCCCTAAGAATAACTGCATTGGAGAAGATGTAGAATTAGATGGAATTAGTTTAGAGTTTTAAAGGATGTAAGAAAAGGTTTGATATGTTGTTCAGGCTACAATGTCTACATTATTTGCATTAATGCAAGGAAACTTTTTCTTATAATTCTATCCACTCCTTTGATTTGAGAATAATGTTTTAATTAGTGTTCCAAACCTCAAAAGATGCCTGTGTAATTAACTATCTTGAATGAGATGCAATTAGAGAGGAGAATAACCTTTGTTCAAAGATGGCTTGGGAAAGCATTGGTTCCTTTTTCTTTTTAGAAGGTGTATTTTGAGCAGCCTTATGTCAGGAAAAACATGGATGTGTGACTAATTTTGCTGATTAACTGTGAAATTAAGGGTGGCACTACTTTACAAATGCACTGCTCCTCACAGGCACTGAAAAATTAATGTGAAAATGGTAATAGAAAAGGGTATATTGAATTACTGACATTGAGATATTTACTTTGAGTCTCTTTAAAGTCAGCAAAAAAGTATCCATAAAAATTTTCTGATTGCATGGTACTTTTGTGCTTTAAAGAAAGCTAATACATGAATTGACTATAAAGTAATTTAAATTTGAGCTCAATTTTATTTGAAATAAAAGTAAAAACACTAAAAGTATGTGCATTGTTTATTCTATATGTGATTGTAGCTTGGTCCAGTGTATGGGTTCTACTCACAGGACATTTGCATTGGAAAAAGAAAGGTATTACTTTCATTGCTTTTCCTTTGGACTTCCTAAAAAAGCCCTCTTTTGAACAACACAATAATGTGTAACTTGATTAAGATATATAAACAACCAATATGATTTCAAAACTATTCTCATTATTTATATCCATAATGAACAACACTGTTGTATGCAGTATGGTTGTATCAAAGATACAGAATGTCTACTTGTCTTGATCCTGGTATATGGAAATGGGAGATAAATCAGATGAACCTGATACATTCAGTGGTAGCATTTGCCTTCCTAATGCTGCTACATATCTATCAGTGGTGGAATTCAATTTTTTTTACTACCCATTCTGTGGGCTTGGTGGGTATGGCTTGGGGCGGGAATCATGTGACTAGGTAAGCAGTTTCTATAAGTGGGGCAATAAAGATTAGGCTAGAAATAACATCAGAATGTTTTTTTCCTGCCTTCCTTAAGGATTAATCCTGTATATGGAAAAAACAAAAGGAGATTTTTTTCTAACAACCGGTTCTCTGAACTGCTTAGAAAATTTACTACCAGTTCTAGTGAACCTGCTAGAACCTGCTGAATTTCATCTCTGATATCTATCCAACCATGATGCTCTGATCCAGTTACAATTGGGTGGACAACATAAAAAACTATAAATAAACTTTATTTATGAAAATTATACACAACTTATTATTCGTGGCTTCTTCATGACTCACAACGATTATACAATACTAAAACAGTCAAAGTTAAAACTTAAATTGCAATTAAAATCATGTAATGTAATTCTGATGATATCACAATACACCCTAAACTTCTTGAATAATTTGGTTTTAATTAGCTTTCAAAAGGCTTTTAACAGTGGAGCCAATCCATTGTTGTTCCAAAGACAACAAACCAATTCTGGGATTTGCCCCTATTCCAAGGAATGTCGACCAGTTCTTGATTGGAAGAGACAGATGCTCAGGTTATTTAGGAAATCGCATCAGGTGGTAAAATACTGAATTCAGGACAACAGAATTGCAAAATGGAACATGGAGATCAGCATATCCTGCTGCCTTAAAATCTTCCTCTTTGTCCATAGCAGAATAATATCCCACCTTGATTACAGTCAGAACTGTACACTCTATAGAAACATGGCACAATGGTATTTCTAGAGTTTTCCAAACAATGGACTACTTTATAGCAATAGCACTTAGAGTTATATACTGCTTTATAGAGCTTTACAGCCCTCTCTAAGTGGTTTTACAGAGTCAACATATTGCCCCCAACAATTTGGGCCCTTATTTTACCCACCTCAGAAGGATGAAAGGCTGAATCAACCTTGAGCCTGGTGGGATTTGAACCGGCAGACAACAAGTACTACAGCACTGCAGTACTACACTAACTTTATGGCGATCTGAGGAATATTGCACATGAATCATAAATATTGCCACTACCTAGGGATATACTATAGTCCATAAGCTACTCAGTTTTGATTATACCAAACATTTTCCTTATAATTCAAGATAAAAATGTAAAGATATTTTTGGAAGTTTACAGTATGATAGCTTAATTTTTAAAACTCAGATTTCATTGTAAATCATGGTGTGTTTTTCATCTTGGAAATACAGCTTGAGCTAATGAACCAGTCATGAGATTGACATTGCTTCTAGTCACTGTGTTTTCTCACCAAGTTTTCTCCCTTGCTGTGGGTGGTAGTATTTCTAATAAACAAGAGCATTTAAAAAATTGCACCTGAATGTTACAAGTCAATAACACTATTTTCTTTCCATAAACTAGACCTGCATTTCTTCAAGAGCCTTTTGGAGTACAGATTTTTTAAGAGATCCTAATGTATAATTTCTATCTGATCACTCTTACCACGAAATTTTTATTTCTTTGTTTTCTCTATGTTGGATAATATAAGGCTGTGCTTTTGTAAAAGTGAGCACTGCTTTAGGTCCCATAACAGAATACGCATTTTATAAGCTGAATTCCCATTTAAAATTTGTACACTGATAACAAGAGTCCAGTTACAAACTTTTCAATAGTTGTCAAGTTTGTTTTCTGGAACTTAGTGCTAGAAATTCCTTTCTTCAGCTTTTATTCTTGTTTTGAAACCATCAGGTTTTGTATTCAGGCAAAAGCAGTCCCTTTCCTCCCATTTCAGCCACTCTGGCAAGCATATGTGTTGATAAAGTTATGTCGATTTTAGCATTTGCCTGTATACATTAATTCCAGGATAATTTTGCATTGAAGTATTTTAACCATTTCCCTGAACACATTCTGCTAAAGATCAATTTTTACAAAATATATGAAAGATCCATTTGAAGAAAAAGGGCAGAGTAAAATATTGTTCGTGAAAAAAATTTAAGTTCCACTTTAGTATTTTTGAAGGATGTGCTTATTTAGACACTTGCTAACTAATCTGCCTCTGTGATATTCTATCTGAAATAAAGACTATTCCATTTGACCCTTTAAAAGGAAATGTAATTTCACTTTATGATCATTGGCTGCCAGACTTCTATCATATTATGATTTGCATGCCAAAAATGCTTCTGACATGTTAGAGTAAATTCTTAATTTTTCTGCTGTGAAAAGGACACAGATGTTCTCTCCAGTGGTAGCTCCAGAGAGTTGACTCAAGGCACATCGTCATTGCAGATAAACACCCATGGGAAACATCAATGTCTCTGCAACTGCTTGAAAAAAACGATATTGGCAGGCAGATTCCAGAGTTAGGCAAATACAATTGCTCAGAGGATTGTTATTGGACTGGCTCCAAAGAACAATAGAGTCCTTCTGTGGTTTTTTTTGCTAGCATGTTCAAGTAATTGCAACATCTATACCATGTTACTCCCACTAGTAATCTATATATATAAAAGTGAAATACCACTCATGCAGCATCACGAAATCTCCAAAACCATAAAGCCTACAAACCTGAAATTTGGCACGCATGTTCCTCTTGGCTTCTAGGTGCTCGTTAAGAAAGGATTTTTCAAAATGACCATCAGATCATTAGTAATTAGTAATTAACACGCTCCTGGGGCCGCCCCATCGCCAGCACCCGAAGATTTCTGGTGACTTCTGGGAGTTGCTGATCTTCCAGAAGCAGCATGAGGACTTCCGGGTGCTGCAAAGGACTCCCAGGCAGCTGTAACAACATCGGAGGCAGCCAA
>JAEANM010012028.1:0-14997 GCA_017656035.1 Myanophis thanlyinensis | reverse complement strand
TTTAGATTGCCTTGCCCAGGGATTCTGGGATTTGAAGTCCACAAGTCATAAAAGAACCACAATTGCCCACCCCTGATTAAGGCAACTTACTTTATTCTTTGATTTTTCTTCTTTTTCTGGGAGCCTTTTCTTATCATTGCAATTATTACATTGGTTATAGATAATGTATGATAAGAAAAGGCTCCCAGAAAAACAGTAACTTTGATTATGATAAATGTATGTACAAACTTGGTGTGTATGTATGTACAAACTTAGTGTGTGAGCAGTTTGAAAGAAATAGTGAGGGAAGGCAGGGCAAGGGGGGGTGTTTGTGTGTGTGTGTATGTGTGTCCTACAGCACAATTCTGGAATGCCTTCAGCCATCTTAACCAAACTTGGTGTGTGAGCAGTTTGAAAGAAATAGTGTGACCACCAATCCATGCCTGTTCAGTCACATGACCATCAAGCCACACCCACCCATCAAGCCACATCTGCTCAGTCACATGACCACTAAACCACACCCACAGAACCTGTAGTAAAATAATTTGAATTTCACCACTGTTAAATGGGTCCCTTGGAACGGCAATGGACTTGAAATGGTTCCAGTTCTGTCCCTTTTTGTCCTCTGCATTTTTCAAAGGCTGGATGGCTCTGGTCTGGTTCAAGGCAGCGGGATGCCTAAAAACAAGAACACCGTTGCCCTGGGGAGGGGATAAAATGGTCTCCCTCATGATGCACTGGAGAAGAGAGGGCGCAGGGTGTAAAAGAAGAGTAAAAATGAGCACCTCGCAAGGTTGGAGCCAAAGGTAGAAGAGGGAAATTTGAAGACAAAACATATACAGCCTTATGTGGGGTTGAGTTCGATTAGGAATAGGAGGGGAAGCCAGGGGCTATTGTGGTGTGTGTGTGTGATCTATATATTAATGTAAAGTAAAGAGTCTTTGGGAACAAAGTCCTGCAGCTTTTGGGAAAAGGCAACAACATTTATGTATTTCTTTATTTGCTTATTTAATATGCCCAGTCCTAATTGCAAAAGACAAAGCAGTTTGCAATAATCAGATAAAAACAAAATTCAAAAACAATTTGTTCCTTTGCCAAGGGGAAACAGTATTGATGTGTGTGTACTTATTTGCAAAATGCAAATAAGGGGTTGGTGGTGTGCCAACTTCCCTGGGGAGGGCAGGAACAGGAGGAATGTTCCAAAGAGTGACTTGGCATTGTTTTCTTCCAGGATAGTTTTTGATTTCCCAATCCAGAGTGCAACCCTAGAATTTCCTGGGAGTACTAACTAGTCCAACTCTGCTGGGGGTTTTCCCCCTCCAAGATCAACTGAAGTTGACTAGATGCTGCCATCTGCTGTCCCTGTATACATTACAATTTTAAAATCATTTTTAGAGAAAAAAATAAGTGAAACAAGTAGGATAATTCTAAGAATTTAGTGACGCAGATGGTTAGTTCAGTAATCTAACATGTCTAGAGTGCCTGTAATAGCCATGACTAACATGTGGCATATAAGACAATTCCTCATAAAAGAAAGGCTAGTTCAAAATCCAGGTACTATTAGGACTTGTTGGATTGAATTGTAAATTACAGTGATGTCTGATCAGTACTTGGAGCTACATATTTAGGAATATTTTTCCCAGAACAAGGAGTTGATACTATTTTCAGTCCAATATTTCTGTTGGTATGGTTCAAAGAAAGGGCAAAAATCCTATGGAAGAAAATATTTAAGTCTTGACAGCAATGTTTTCAATAGTCTATGAAACTGTCAATAAAAACCAGTATTTTAATAGGAACATACTTATTAACACTAGCAAGCAAGCATAAAATAATTCAAATATACATCTTTTTGCATTTTTTGTCTAATAATTGGCTAGCTTCTAAAGAGCTGTAGGGCTCTTTATTTTTTATAGATAAGCAAGCCAAGGAAGGGCAAGGGATTTAGTA
Organism: Myanophis thanlyinensis; assembly: GCA_017656035.1. Lineage (NCBI taxonomy): Eukaryota > Metazoa > Chordata > Lepidosauria > Squamata > Homalopsidae > Myanophis > Myanophis thanlyinensis. Next base: position 13,071 of record JAEANM010012028.1, on the reverse strand, counting down.
AAAATAAAAAATAATTTAAGACACAATTTAGTTTTGCTCTATTTAAAATCCTGACAGGATTGCTCTAATGCTAATGTACTTGTGGAAATCCAAATTAAATAAATCTAAATTACTTTTAGAAAATTAATAGAATTTGAATTTTACAATTGATATTTTAGTTACCAGAAATGTGTAAATTGTACATCTTTTTGATCTCAATAGAATTCTTTAATGGGAGATGAACCTCAATAAAATGTGGAAGTTTGCATTCTCCATAAAAATATTTCATGATTTTTAGCAAGAGTAGGATTCCCCTCCCCCCCCTTTTCATCTCCTTCGTAAGCCTAGGACTAGAATGGTAAAGATCTCAGAATGCTAAAAAAAAATCCATTTATGTCTGTATATGTTGTATTACAATGTGACATTTGCAGTGAATTAAAATTCAGAACACGAAAGAGTTTCATTTGTGAGCAAGAACCGTTTTGCAAACTGGTGCTTCATACAATAGTGTTAGGTATCTGGTATAGAGACTATCATGTTGCAGGTATGGGAGTAATTCATTATTGCATGCAATTGTCTGGCAGTAAAAATGCATAAACAGCAGTACCAGTCCCCTACAAGAATGTGCAAAATTTAATTTGATTTTAACATTGACAGCTGTATTTTAACATTGACAATTATATTAGATCATTTAAAATAGCAGGAGTATCTTAGATTCTAGCAATTACAGCCAGTTGCTTAGAATTCTTTGAGTATATTGTTTACCTGTTTATTTTTGCTAGGCTTCTAAAGCATTCCAGTCATTGATTAACTCTGAGCAGCTTAGAATATTACCATGTTTAAACAGGACTCAAACCAAAAATTAAATAGCCAACAATAATGCTGGCTCCAAAGCCTATGGAGGTACTGATTCAGGAAAGGTAGACAGATTATTGTACATTTACCTCTGTAGGTTTTACTGTTGAGATTATTGTTATCCTCCTATTTGAGATGCAAATATACTCCCAACAAATTTGAAAAATTCACAATGGAAATAGTTCTAGTAGATTTTTTTTAATGAATTGTTTCCCTTGATTTATAATAATAGTATGCCATGGTCTGACATAAGAGATGGGATTTCTGCTATCATGGGAGAAGATGTATTTTAGTCTGATAGAAATTTAGGTGTATGAGTTTAACATTCTAGGGTTTGACCAACATTTCAACCAATAGAAATCAAGCCAGTTCTACACTGATAATTCTAATGTAAAATTTTGTCATCCTTTGGAGCGCTTTCCAGTTGAAACCCATATAGATCTAAGAGAAAACTCTGCAGTTTAGAAAGTCCTATATATTATTTTTATAATATAAGTGATGTAGAAAGGTTTTGTCTTGATGTCATGATTTCCATGTATTACTTGTATGGATTTTACAACTTTCTGATAGTTCTTTGGGAATTTTCAGTGTTATTTCTACATATACTTCCCCACTCCCAAACAAGCCTATTGGGGTATAGCAGCTATGGCTTGGGTGTTGCTCGTAGTAGGGCTTATTGTTGAGAAGAAAAGCTACAAACCAAACAAATCTATCTTGATAGTAACCCTATTAAAAATTAAATTAATCAAACTTAGAACCTGATACAGAGGTCTAATGAAATCTTGAATGTAGAGATAAGGACCATTAGAATGACATCAATGTTTAGTTGGGAACCATTCTGGCCACAGCATACTCTGCACACAAATAGGGGCATTACCTTATCTGCCTCTTTTATGATCAAGAGTTCTAAATGTCTGAGAATTGAAGCAGTCTTGGCAATAGATTTATTTTCAGAATAAGGACTGTATTGTTTGTGATTATTCTTTTCCACAGATTACATTTCTTTAGAGTTTAGAATTAAGACAGTATTTCTAAACACCCACTGTAATACACAAGTGTTACTGGATAATAACTGTACAGCAGCATTTCCCAGCTAGTACCTTCCAGTTATGCTGGAACAACTGCCATAATCCTATAGCCAAATTGAGAATTATGCAGATTGTAGTCCTAAAGCACATTGAGGGCATCAGATTAGAAACCATTCTTCCAAAGCAAGATATAGTTGCTTATTCAGGGCCTGATTTTCACCTTATAGAAATATTTTGAATCCTCTATGATCTTCAGTAGAAATACGATGACTTGCAGCAGATGTACATTTTGTACATGGATTGTAATCAGCTGTGGAAAGTTTGTCATGCACTAAGCCAGCTCATAGGCTGGCACTCTGGGAATGTCCCCACTTGATTTTTGGCAAGAATCCCTTTGGAAATTTTCATAGACACCCTTTTCCTCTCCTTCTAGGTCATCATCTTGTAGAACTTCAGGAACAAGTACAAACATGGCCACCTCTGCAAGTTCTCATTTGAGCAAAACTATAAAACAAATGTACATGAAGCTGCCTCAAGGTGATAAGGTGCAAGCTATGTACATATGGATTGATGGAACTGGTGAATTCTTGCGTTGTAAAACTCGGACATTGGAACGTGAGCCCAAGAATGTTGAAGGTAAGCAGATTTGGAGTGAGCTTTCCTAGGACATTAATCAAGGAGAGAACCAACCTAGAACTAAGGAGAAATTTCCTGACAGTTAGAACAATTGATCAGTGGAACAACTTGCCTCCATCAGTTGTGGGTGCTCCAATGCTGAAGGTTTTTAAGAAGAGATTGGACAAACATTTGTCTGAAATGATATAGGGTTTCCTGCTTGAACAGAGAGTTGGACTAGAAGACCTCCAAGGTTCCGTCCAACTCTTTTAATTCTGTTATGTGGAACAACTGTTATCAGTTATACAAGTCTGAATTGATTAAATCCTGAGTTTTGACCAAGAGCTATCAAGCCAATTACTACTGCAAGGAAACGAAAATCTAAGTATCTGCTTGGCTTTTATTTTTTAATAATGAAGTCAGAACAAAAAGCCAAAAGAACAAGAGTTTCCAGTCCCTTAGATCTAGGCTAGAGTCTTAGACATGCTGTCATGGCACTATTCCTCATAATTCTAGGATAACTTATTTTTGAGTAGATGTACATTAAACAGTTTAGTGAAAGAAATATGGCAGAGTTAACAAACACTGAAATTGTCTGCCACCGTTCAGTTTCCTTTCTAGTTAGACACTGGTTGGGTTTCAGATCGGGGAAAAGGTTCTTCTGTGAACTGAAAAGCACTGGTTAATAGTTTGTTTTTTTTCTGGGAAAATCATGTGTGGAGCTGTGGTTTTGAGTTCTTGAATAAACTTACATTTTCTCCCCTGCTGCTTATATCTGGAATCCCATTCAGAATATATACTTGGTACCCTAACACTCTTCCAATCTCAGTTTTCTATGAATAGAATTGAATATTTGGTACATTATACTGTACTTTTAACATTCATTCCCTCTTGCCTTCACTTTTCACTGCATCCCTGTTGACATAGGAAATATAGCACTTCAAGCTAAAGTTCTGTTGCATTATGGTATAGAGAATACTTCAACTTTAATAGTTTCTCACAAATACTATTATCTATAAAATAAGTTTCAAACCAAGTTGCTAAATTAGCCAGTGTTTTTCAGCATTTCATTCAAATCACATTTTCTCACAACCGCATAGATGGACATACAGTTCTCCAATTATTTTTTTTAATCTGTATGACCATTTGTTGATTTTGAATTAATGGATACCTTCTTCAAATCCATATTTGGGTAAAAAGGGGATTTAAATAACTAAATCTGTCTTTCTGCTCTCTAATTTCTCTGGAACAAGCGAGATACTTAGGACAAGTTTTTCTACCTTGGCTCAAAGTTCTTTGCTACCATATTTGTGAAGCATGTCTGAAGAGCACCAGTGTACCTGGAGAAGGCTAAGCTAGAGAATTGCAGCCAAAATGTATTACTTCACTCGAACCTCTCCTTTTTTTTCAAGACTCAATCTGTCAGGCCTGAATGGTGGATGGTAGAGGTGCTTCTGGCAAGATTCAGTCTTTTATGCTGCTCTTGAAATAAAGATTTCCTTGGCCCTTAGTTGGTTCCTTGACTCACAGGCAGCAAGCACTTGGCTTTTGTCTGCTTGCCTTCCTCATTTTCAAGACTATTCATCTCTTGCCCATTTTGTGTCCTTTCTTGAAGCTCTCATGCTCTAGAGCAGGGGTGGGCAATTACGGCTCCTTCATGACTTGTGGACTTCAATTCCCAGAATTCCTGAGCCAGCATGGAATTCTGGGAGTTGAAGTCCACGAGTCATGAAGGAGCCGTAATTGCCCACCCCTGGGCTAGTGGGTTCCATCATTATGAGCCCCCCAGAGTGATAGAACTCATGTTTATTCTCCCCAGCAGGGTTGGTAGAGGGCCCACGCCTCCTGGGTGTAGTGGGAACCCTGGGCTCTCTCCCCTGCCCCCCATTCACCACACCATGGCAGTTCAGGTCCTCTCTCTCCATTAACCCATGCAATCACTTAACAACTACAACTAGGAATGCTGGGATTGCAGTCATTGAGTGAAGTAATCATTTGGTGTCTCACTTAATTAATGACTGCTATGCTCAACAACTGAGATTCCAGATCCACTCGGGGTCGTAAATGGAGGACAATCTGTACTCTGGTTCTTTAACTGGGTGGCACAGTAATTAAAGGGCAAGATTGTAAACTGTGCCCACAACCTGGAGTTCGATCCTGACTGAGCTCAAGGTTAACTCGACCTTCTAACTACCCCTGCACTTGTAGGAAAACATGAGTAAGAAAAAATGTATGCAAAAGATCATCGCACTTTTGTACAAACACTGAGTCACATAATCTTATTTAGCATATCAAGATGAGGAAGAATGGTGGATTTGTTCATTATAATCTATGGCAATTCAGATTCCAGATTTCAGTTACAGAATACAGTTACACAGATTGGAGTTTGGATGCCCATGAGCTTGCTACTCAAATATCTATCTTGAAAAGTTCACCCCAAACAGCACTGATAAACTCCAAATATTATTGTCATGAAATATGCTGAAAAATAGTTTAATCATCCTCAGATGATGCAGAACTTATGAAAAATCCAAAAGAAATACAGCTGTTTCAAACAGGTTGCAGTATTTCGCTGCACACATGTTGTGCATTGACAATAAAGGATTGAATTGAATTGAGTATATTAAATTCAACTAGCCAAGCTTCTTCTTTCCTTATCCTTATTAGAAAGTCCTTTTTTAAATGTCCCTGTTGTGATTAGATATTGGATTTGGGAGTCGTTGCCCAAAGGAAAACCATTTTTACTCTATTTTGGGTAATTTATCCAGGTTTGGGAGAAACAAATTAGATTGGTCCACAGTAAAAAAGAGGGAAGCTCTTGAAAGAAATTGAAAAAATAGAATGTAAACAGTGAATGGGGCTGTCTTCTTCCATTATTCCACCCCTGAGAGAGCACTTCATATTGAGAGGTTTCTCAAGTGAGTAGGTCCACTCAAAGTGAACACATTTCCATGTTAACGAATGGAAAAATCTGGTTGGTAGGTCAGTCTCCTAAGCAGAATTGCATTACATGATTTTTGTAGATAATATGTTTCTTCTAAACACATCTGAAATTTTTACTTCATTCTATTTCAAATTAATAGGTTTCACATTCAATTTTGCAAGAATCCATGTTTACATATTAATATAGGGCCGTGATGGTGAACCTATGGCACAAGTGCCACAGGTAGCATGCAGAGCCATCTTGCTAGGCACACAAGTTGTCAGTCAACTTACCTCCAGCTGAGCATGCACATGCGATTGCGCATGCATGCATACATGATTGCAGAGACCCAGCTGGTCTTCGGGCTTCTGCTGTGCATGCACAGGATTGCAGCAGGAAATCCAACTGGTCTTCGGAGCTCTCCTGTGCACGCACACGTGATTGCTCATGTGTGCGTGAGTGCCTGTGCGCAACTCACATGCATTGCACATGCAAAAGCTGCATGCATGCATAGATGGTGCGGTTGCACATGCAGCGCATGTGGAGGAGCCGCACGCAAGTGTGGATGTCACGCACAAAGCACATACTTCTCGGCACTCGGTAAGTAAAAGGTTTGCCACCACTGATATAGGGCTTTCTTTAAAAAGTGGGAATCAAAACATCTTCCTTTCAAGACTGCAAATAAGGTATATGCATTTGACCATTCCACATTCACTAAGCATCTGAATACAATAAAGAAGAGTTTCCCCAAATTGCTATGTCATTACATCTGCTTTATATCAAGCAGCTGTATTAGACATTGCAAGATGTCCTTACCTACAATGTCTTCATAGGCATTCTCTTCTAAAGTGCTCTTAGATCCAAACTTGTGCTGACTGTCAGTACCATTCTGACTTGGGGAGGGAGGATACAATGACTGGAGGCTTGAAGCATCTTCAAATTCAAAGGATTTTCTATAGGGGACAAAAGGTAATACAATCTTTTGTGATTGCGAGTGCTAAAGCTTTTTTAAAAATTGAAGTTATGAAAAAAAAGGTAATTATATGATTGCCCTCTCCCACACCATATTGAACAAGAGCCAAACTATTTTTTTGAATATTTTGTTGGACTTGTTTTGCTGTAACATCACTTTAAGCTAGTTAAATGAGAAATGTTTCTTTATTGTGGGCTTCCCCACTACCACAATATGGTTTTAGGCCAATGCTGATTTATCAGATTTTTTTTTCCTATGTGCCTCTGTAATTTTACAGAATCTATGTTTGATCATAAGTTGATGGATATGAGTATTTTTTTCAAAATCACCATGACAGGTAAAACAAGTAGATTATTGAAATTCGCTGCATGCTTGGAGAACAGTAGAAAGAGACAAACACTGCTTTGCCCTTCTCTAGTAGAGCATCACATTTGTGCTGGTGCACATCCTTATAGGTAACTTAATTTGCTGTGAGCCACTTAATACTACAAATATGCTGTGGATACTCTGACATTATGATTGAGGAGCCTCTCTCAGACACACTGCATTTCTGAAACTCAATCTTAAAAAAGAAAAATGAATGGGCCAGTCAAGAGGAGAACTTGTTCGTATACAATGGCAGTGATTTGAATAGAAATACTACTTAGATTTATATACCGCTTCACAGTACTTTACAGCCCTCTCTAAGCGGTTTTACAGAGTCAGTATATTGCCCTCAACAATCTGGGTCCTCATTTTACCGACCTCAGAAAGATGGAAGGCTAAGGCAACCTTCAGCCTGTGGGGATGGAACCCCTGGCAATCAGCAGAATTAGCCTGCAATACCACATTCTGACCACTGTGCCACCACAGCTCATATCCCAGCTGGCAGGAGAATCTTTCCAGAATAGGTATACTCTTGTTTTTTACAATATTATCTGGCCAAAACCTCAGACATCTAAATATAACCATGGCATTTAAGGCTAAAATAAACTCTCTGGTCATTCTGCTCCTACCCTAATAGTATTGTACTTACATTATAAAGGAAGATGCAACAAATAATTGCTCAGATACCATCACTGCTTCAGTCAAGAGTTTCCAAAACATTTGTATTTTATATTCCGTGACAAACTATTAACTTCCAAAATAAAACAAAATTTAAATTTCAAGATTGCTCTTGTGGTGATTAGTCTTCTACACACAGCACATAAGCTACTCATAACTCTCCCTGCTTGAAAACCAAACATAATTTTTCCTTATTTTTGTCATGATGACAAATAATCCCAGAAGCAGGTGGCAAGATTATTTTTTTTAAGCATCTCCTCCCACCAGAATTTTATTTATTATTTTATCTGGTCATATTGTTCTGACAGTATCCATTTTAATTAAAACAAGACAGTATCCAAGAACATCCAGTTTGGTTTATTAAGAGTACTGAATATTGGCTTTGCTGCTGACCAACTTTAAAATTATTTACAAGAACTGTATGTACACATCCAAATACATCTGAAACTAAACACTTGGTTCCCAAGAACTGCACATGAGGTTCCATTTCCCAACGAGACTCTAACTCTTCTCGTCTCACATACACAAGAACACTTCTGATGAGGCTTGTGCCCATTAAATATAAAATACAGCATGCAGCTTTATATAAAGCTTTTCTTCACTTAAAAAAGAGGTTTAGGTCAACATCCTAGAAATTAACCTGGACTAAATCACACGGGGAAATTTAATCCAGCAGCATTAGCCATTTTTTTAAAAAAAGTTCAATATACATTTTAAAAAATGTTCCAACACAACTAGCTATAGTATAGGCAAGACTTGGCAAAAATAGAGGAGCTTTGCACAAGTGGAACTGTTAATCTGTCATAAATTCTTTGATTACAAATTCTGCACTCTGTACAATACTCTGACAAGCAAGCATAGCCAAGCAGAAATATTCTATTCTCATTAAAAATAATCCTGATGACACATAAAACACTCTGAACTTGCTTGTTTTCTTGCAGACGTTTCTTTACCCTAACTAAGTAACATCATCAGTGCTAATGATGATGATGATGATACACTAGCACTGATATTAGTTATAGTTAGGGTAATGTTAACTTACAGGACCGCCTGTTGCCACCGTCAGCCTCCAGCCGACTGGTGCGTTCCCACAGGGTCAGCCTCCTTGGGATTCCATTGTCGGGACGGTGTTGTCTGACAGCCCCGAGGGTACGAGCCTTCTCTGTGGCTGCACCCTCCCTGTGGAACGAATTGCCCCCAGAGATTCGGACCATTGCGGACCTGCGGACCTTCCGGCGCGCATTAAAAACCCATCTATTCCAGCAAGCCGGTCTGGCCTAACACTTAACGGGGTTTTAAATTTTAAATTTGTTCGATTTTAATTAGTTAAATTGTTTTAAATTTTTAACTTTTATAACTTGGTTATTGGCCATTGATTTAATCCATTTTAATTGTATTTTAATTTTCATGAATTTATGTTTTTAGATGGCTGTACACCGCCCCGAGTCCTTCAGGAGAGGGGCGGTATAGAAATCTTGTATTAAATTAAATTAAATTAAATGTCTGCCACATGTTAGTTTGGCAGTTTAATAGAGATTACCTTTACCAATCCAGGACTTCCAGGCTGACATTGCAGTGTCACCAGATTCAAGGAGGAATGCTCTGTCCCTATTCTGGGTATCTACCTGCCTGTGAGTTCCAGAGGGAGCCAAAAATTGCCCTGGAGGGGTGATAAAGCAAAGGATGTCACCCAGTGAGCAACTCTCCCGGTCTACCCCTGGACATAAAAGCCTCTAAGCCATGGCAGGAAGAAGAGGTGCCAAAAGATGGCCACTATCGAGCTGTGACAACTGTGACCAGCTAAGCACAGTGCAGGAGAGGAGTTTGAATAGCATTTCGACTGGGTGAGAAGAAATCTTTTCTTATGTTAAATTTGCAACCCTAAGAGACTATCTAAAAAGAAAGTTGTCTCCAAAGCACTTTGGAAACAGCAGCAAAGCAGCCCAAGAAGGGGGGGGGAAGGGGAAAGCTTTACAATGAAAAATTTAAAGGTGAAGGAATCAATTGATTATTTAAGCAGAGAAACTTGGATTTTATAATTTGGAGAGCTGTCATTCTGGATAGTTTTGATGCCAGAATTATGGATTGAATAATCCTTTTAACAAAAACTGAGCAATGGAAAAAATCGATACAGAATACTGAATTTTTCAGTATTAGGAACCTGAACTAAAAGTACCATTTGCTGATGGAAAGAGCTTATTGTGCTTGTAAATTGGAGTGAAAAGTGAAAAGAATTATTAAAATGGACTAAAAACAACTAGAAAACTGCTCCAAAATTTGGAGTGGAACTGGACAGAAGAATAAGAGAATTGAACTTGGAATATATGCATTGAAATTTTGAGACTTTGGAAATATTTGAGACTTGACTAAAATTTGAGTATATGCTTATTGGAGCAACATAGAAGAGAAATATAGAAAAAATATGTGGAATATTCCAACAACAAGAATGGATTATTGGGATGGTATGGAGTTGTTATTGCAGGAAATAAGGGAAGTGTGGCTGTATTTAAGAAATGAATTCAAGATCACAAGGAATACAATGAAGAATATTATACAAAAAGAGATGGATGGACAAGACAAGCAAGAAGAGGTGGAAAACAAAAAAAATAGATTTAAAAATAGAAATGATGATGCAGAAAGAGTTACAAAATGATATAACATGGAAATCACTACAAGTGGCAAAAAGGGATGAAATAAGGCAACAAAAGACTACCATAAAAGAAGTCAAAGAGAGATTGGAGAGTCAGAAAGTTCTGTTTGGGGAGCAGACATTTTGGAAATCAAACAAAGGAAAAGGGCAGAGAAGGGTGAAAAGCTTGAAGTAGGCAATCAACAAACAAACAGAAATAGAAATATAGATAGAAATATAGATAGAAAGGAGAATTATGGGAGAAGCTAAAAAGGGATAATTAGAACATTAAGGAGAGTTAGAGACAATGGATAGAAAGAAATTTTTCTTTTCTATTTAAAAAATATAGTGACAGCAGTGGCATAACTTACACTTTTAAACCAGAGGGAGATTAGATAAAAAGGCAACAATATAATATATTTGGATGTATAATAGGCAGATGTATATTCTGAGAATTATAGAACGTGAAAGATCACACGGGTGATGACTGATATATTTGTAACAAGATTTATGAAATGTAATATGGTGATTGAACTTTGTAAAAATTAGGATTACATATTGAATAACCAAATAATTAAGAAGTATAAATTGAATGATTATTGGTTAAATAATGGAACATTGTATTCATATATAAAAACTCTGCCATATTGGAAAGTTAGATAAGATTAGTAATTGTAATAATATGTGATTAATATTGTATACTAAATTGAGTGACACTGAGGATACGTATGATGATATTTTCTACTGTTAATATTTGTTAACTATAAGTGTTATTTTGAGATATTTTTGTGCACCTGATTATGTATGATTTGGTGAAGGATGTATGAGGTTATGTAAAAAATGAAAAATAAAAAAACATTGACTTAAAAAAACTTTACCAATCCACATACCGACCTACAGCTATTCAGTCCCATTCCATTCATTTTAACTTTCATTGAAAGTTTTGGTTGCTTTTCTTGACAGCAGGCGATGCTTGATGGGAAGGGAGACAAAGTCAGGGGAATCCATCAAATGCTGTCTTTGACTTGTCTACATTAAAACTGTATGAACAGCAATGCTCTCTCTCAATATTATTCATGAATACAGCTCTGACATCAGGAAAGAGGAACTGATGCTGGTAATTTTTGGGGTGGATTTCACATTAATATAGCTATCAAGCCATATCCATAGAATCACCACCATTCAGGTATAGTACAATAACACTTCTTTGTGCTAAAGTAACTTCAGATTATAACACATTTTAAGGATGCATAATGATGTATATTGTCCTACTGTCACAGTAAAAGTTGCCTTGCTAAAGCAAATGCTGGTCAGTATAGTCAATATGGTTTAGCTAATACACGGAATCATGCAGCTCAAAGTTCTTTATATTGTACTTAATGGTTATCCATTGTATCCTCTGAGGATCTGAATAATGGGGCATTCAATTGATGTTACATCAGGTGTTTTTTAAATGAAATATTTAAATAAAAAGAGTCATATTCTGTTGTTCGTTGCTATTAGTATTAGCTGAAAAAGAATAGAAGCACATTTCACAATCTGCTATTTTCAGATGAATGCTATTTTCCTTCTTGCTTACAGAACAATTATTGCATACACAATATCTCCATACTTTGCTGGGGTTTTTGGTTTTTGCTGGAATTGAAAAAAAGAAAAAGAATACATTGGCTTATCTGAATTGTAATTGCATTTAGTATGAAATAGGGATTTTCTGTTTCAAGCATTGTGTTAATTATCCATAAGATGATTGGTGGCAGAGAGGTTTGAAGGGTTGTCCTCATAACTGTTGGCTGGATGTATATGAAGATGCTTTTGGGGCACCTACCAAGATTTGGATTTGGGTTAAAGGAGGAGTGGATTAGAACCACACCATGTAGAGGGCAGCTGTATTTTTTCTCTGTTGTGCTGACATTATTTGGATTTGGTAACTGATTTGAGTTTTGGGTTTCTTTTCAGAAGAGTAGGCTGAGGAAAGAGCCACAAAATAAGCTTTGGGGGTCCAAATTCATTTGGGTTGAAGAAGCTACTTGTCCTTTGTTCCTGATGGATGTTGTAGCTTTTTGTTGCTGGATGCTACTTTTGCTATTTATCATTGGTTTTTTTTATTGGTATGTATAATCCTTACTGGTTTTTGGTTGCTGGATGATGGGACTTTTTTGTTGTAGGCAATGACTGGATAAGTGGGAGATGAACTAGAGTGGCAAGATTTTGTGGACACCCTTCTCTGTCTGCAGAGGCCAATTTTGCTTGCCTTACTCCAGTAGCCTTTGCATAGCAGGATGGAAGGGAAGGAAGGAAGGAAGGAAGGAAGATTGAGATGTCATTGTGAATATATGATTGATTCCTCCTCTTGGGTGAAGAAGTGGTAGCAGGTGAGTGAAGTCCTCTGCCAGCTGTTGAGTCAGCTAGTTAAGGTCTGTGAATGTTAGTGTGTGAATGTATTTGTAGCAGAGTGTTAATGTGTTTTGGAGTAGGGTAGGTGATAATTGGGTCCTGATGGTCCTGAGAGCTAATGAACCTATGGAGAAATTGGGGAGGACAAGGAGGGATCCTGGGTCTTGACGGGCATGGATTGTGGTATTAGGACTGCCATTGGAGTGCTGGAGGAAGCCATAGAAATATGGTGATGATGGGAATGGGGAGATATAGTGGGATATGAGGAGCAGGCTGCTCCTGTCATCCCTCTTAATTAAATCAGACAGAAAACACACCCAGATGAGCTAATTTTTCTTTAATTAATAGAATATTGAAAATGAGAAAGTACAAATCTCTTCCCCCCATCTCTTTTTACATCCTTATCAATTAAAGTGGGTTCTTCATATGATTATTTCATATGAGCAACTGCACAGTTCTCCCCTTCTCCTATCATTCTATAATTCAGCATCTCTTCCTCTCATTTCTCAAGATCATTCTCACATATAGCTCATGGGAAAATGAGACCATTGCCTTACTTACGGGACCGCCTATTGCCTCCATCAGCCTCCAGCCGACCAGTGCGTTCCCACAGGGTTGGCCTCCTTGGGGT
>JAEANM010012026.1:0-14998 GCA_017656035.1 Myanophis thanlyinensis | reverse complement strand
AGCCAGCCTGGCTCAGGAATTCTGGGAGTTGAAGTCCACGAGTCATGAAGGAGCCGTAATTGCCCACCCCTGTTCTAGAACAACACAAAAAAGGCTTTAAAAGAGAGTGGCCAATTACTTAGAGACTTAGAGGTGCTAGGTAAACATTGATTAAGAATGTTAAATTCTGACTGTACTATGACCAGGCAGATGAACTATTGAGGTGAAGTGGCTCTCTCCAACTTTTGATTCGAAAAATCAAGATATGATTTTTGATGGTATTTGATCCATTAGGAGAATTATCAATGTCAACATTATCACAGTTAAAATGACAGTGTCTCTGTCCACTCAAGAACTCCAGAACTAAAGTGAAATGTATGTATAGTTAGCAATGAATGTTGAGCACCTATAAAAATTAGGCCCAGTCTATATATAAATTGGCAACCAATGGACAATAATCAGTAGAAACATCTAACTTTCTACAGTACAATGTGAGGAATTTGCTACATAAATTTGTATTGGTGATGATTTTGGTAAAACAGACTTCCAAGGTGACTCAGAAGATTTGAATACTAATTATTAATATCAGTTTTTAAAAGGGAAGCCACTAAACAGCATGTGTCAAAAAGAATACTTGGCAGCACCATTAGCAAACACCGAATATTTCCCGCCAAAAATATTAATAATATTCTCAACTAATCTAGTCAAATCATCAATTAAAACATTATCCAGTTATACATTATTGATCCATTTTAAAGAGGGAAGAATCTAAATGCTTAAGGGTGACCAGTGTCAGGTCCTATTGAAGCCGTGACTCTCTATTAAACAATCTGAGATTAAGTTTCATTTCAAGCCTCTTGTTTACAAGTAGTAAAACTATTTTTTGTCTTAGAAGCTCAGATGTTGAGCTTTATATCCCAGTTTTGATTTGCATTCAGTTTTTTCTGCATTTGCAACAGTAAGTTTAGAAATTCCAGAATGATTGAAATGGATACCTTCCCCATCTTGAGCCATTGAAAATAGATTCACTCCCAGGAAGCTGAATGACTTTGGTTAAGAAAATATCTCTGCCTAATCCAACTACAAAACCCTACAGTGTCATTAAGTCAAATAATGCACTGTGACTATCCTCCTAATCCAAAATCTGAAATTTGAATCAACCATATCTGACTAATTTTTCTTTCTGGTAATCCATAATAAACTAGCAAACAAATAATCCTCCATTTAGACCAATATTTAATGGTACCTACCTCGGTAAGAGAACCATTCCATCCAATATTTAAAATCTCTCAGATTACAGTCACATTCCCAGGGATTATCTCCCACATGTAATTGTTGCAGGCTGATTAAGGGCTCAAACGTTACCCTGTCCAAATTCTGCAGACGGTTTGATCGGAGAGAAAGCCAGCGAAGAGAAGGCAAATCATCAAAAATGCCTGAGGGGATCTGAGCAAGTCCATTAATGGAGAGATCCAACTGATGCAAAAGAACAGTGTTCTGCAGAAGATCTTTGTCCAAACTTCTGATGCTGTTATTCCTCAGCTGTAGTTCAGTAAGATTAACAAGGTCTCTGAAAACATTCTCAGGAAGTTGATCTAAGAAATTGTTGGAAAGATCCAGTCTCTGGAGAGCAGAAAGATTGGAAAAAGCTTGTTCTGACAAGGTGCTGAGTTGGTTGTTAAGGAAAAGGAAGGTCCTGGTACTCATAGGAATGTCCAAGGGAATGGCTGAAAGGCCTAAACCACTACAGTCCACTTCCATGGTGCCACTGTTGCATTTGCAAGAGGAAGGACACGTGATGAAAGTCTCTGCTGCACAAAACGAAAGCCAACAGGCAAATACTGCACAAGAGAAGAGGAAAACCAAGCACAACATGTTGAAGCATCTTCCATGACTGCATGTAACCAGAGTTTCACCTATTAATGCTACCTTATCTTGCAAACAGATGCACAAGTGTCTTCAACACTGTAGAATTCCATCAGGTAACATTGCTAGCTGGCTGAGGAATTCTGGGAGTTGAAGTCCACAAGTCTTAAACTCACCAAGGTTGGAGACCTCCGACTGAAAGGATGGTTTTTAATACTTTTGGTTCTACGAGTTCTGGAACCAGTTGCATTATGTTCTGGGATGTTTCTTGTGGGCCTTAATACTTCTTTTCTTCCCTCGTTCTCTTTAAAAGGAGCATTATGAGCTGAATGGTAGCCAAATGAGCTTTTTCACAGATTAATCCTTGTGCAGCCAGATGGATTCCCACAGTGTGAGCTTCCTTTTATCTTTTGATGAGCTACTGGGACTAAAGAATAAACATCCTCACACTGTGTAAAAGAAAGGTCATAATGCCCCAGAGATTTTTCTGCCTGATACCACAGTGTCCAGCATCATCCTAGACACAATGGAATTAAGCATGAGTGGAAGATGATCCAGAGCTAGCCAAGAGAACTTGCTAGACAGAGTTTATAAAGAATATATTTGCTTATACTTAATTAGATACTCTTAAGATACACTTTAGAACATAAATTATCTATTCAATGTGTTGCTATTTTTTCAATGAGATTTATTATACATTTGATTGACTACAAGAATTGTTTTATTTACTATCTTTTGTTTAACTCTTCTAAATTCAATCTGTGCCCAAACAGCCCTTAGTACTTATAAATTACAAAAGTATATCATGAAAAACTAGCATAAGCAAAGGTTAAAACATTACACAAGCACCCAAGACATTAGGCATGGCATCATTTGTTGCAGGTGAAATACAGCAGTGCTGTATTCTAGAAATATATCCAACCCACAAAAAAAGGCCCCACATCTGCTTCTCACATTTAAGTGGCAAACCTCGAGGGGAAAAAACATTCTATTTACAAGAAAAGTGAACAAATGCACCTGAAACTAGTACTTTTTTGTAAAGATATCAGTTTTGATTTAGATTAAATTAGAGTCAGTGAATATGGGACTGATTATTGATACATAATTCATTGCTATGATTCTATAATGAGTTCAGTCTAAAACTACTTAATGCTCCTATACCAGTATCTTAAGAAAAATAGGGTTTAATCTGTCACATCAAAATTAGAAAAGGCTATAGAGCAGTCTTCATAACTATCTTCCTGCTTATTGCAGAGGTCACAAGCAGCAGTAGAGATATTTTGATGCATTCTGTATATCTTGTTGGCACCATAGTTGATACTATTTGATTAGAGAATTTAATTCCTCTTAGAACATCTCATTCTAATGTAGGATTATGCCTGACAGACCAAGAAGGAAGGAAAAGTGACATGTGTTATTAAAATCATCTTGCCTTTGGACGCCTGACAGAAGTACCATATTAATAATACAGTGATATTTCTGATGATGGGAGAACATTTAATGTTCTTGTGTACAGAGAAAAGTAAGAATATATCCCAGAAATGCATTACTCTTCTATGCACATTTAATCAAATGCCCTTCTTTTTGTTAGTCTGTGACAGGACTCTTTTGAAATACCATTATTCAAAATGACCCAATGGTGCTACTTCTAAACAACTGAAAATTTCAGCTTAAGAATGAGATATACACCAAAACTGTTCTGGTGAAAGAGATAGCCAAGAGAAAGAAAAGACCTCAATTACTTTTGTTGCTGAGGAAACAGAAGTGCCAAGAAAAACATGAGTAAGGCATGTGGTTGTTTGCAAAGGACAGAAGGTACATGTATCAAGATCTCAAAAGACATTTTTTTATGGATGTTCAGCAGAGCAGCTAAGATAGTTTTTCACAGAAATGGTTACGGAACAATAGTTTAAGAGAAACAGTCAAACATAGTGTATGCTCTTATGTCAAGAAAAGATCATGTTACTTTGTAGGATGTTCAGGACTCTGGTAAGATGATCCAGAAATATAAGATTAGGCTAGGGCTCAGTAGCATTTAGGGTAAATAATTAATAATAGCAATCTAGGAAGCAATGGTGTTTAACAAAGGTAAGGCTCTTAGGTGAAAAGAAACCATTTTCTCAGCATTTTTTATTGACATATTGTATTTGACCCCCAGTTGTAGGATTGGGCAAGTGTCACTACCCCCTGCTTAGCTTAACTGCATGCATCCTCATTAATGAACCCTTCTCATAACACGCTACAGAGAGTGATAGCTCACTGAAGTTTATTAAGCTTCTTTTTCTGTATTGGACACAAAGTATTTTCAGATTTGGATTCCTCTTCCCATCTTTTTAACTACAGCATAAAGATGGCCATTTTTTAAAGACACTTTGGCCTCATCCCCAGCCTGCCAGAGAGACAGATTAAATTTATGTTTAGCTGTTCCAGTTTTAAAGTGCTGTTTTCCTTGTTCTCCCAACACAATTTTGAATGAGGACACTATCTTCAGTTCTTCAATGACAATGTAGTTCACAGGTGTCAAACTCGCAGTACCACGTTGCCATCAAGCGATGTATCGTGACGTTTTCCCCCTTTGCAGAGCTGAGGTGGGCGTGGCTTGCATGTGATGCATCTGGCCCCTGGGATGCCAGTTTGACATCCCTGATGTAGTTGATAATATGGTCAGGAACTGGGATATACCTAGTGTTGTGGCCTATCGGCTGCCGGCCATTCCAGCTGCCAAATCAGAGGAAGCATGGGATTCAGGGTCAGCAGCAGGGCAACCTGGGAGCTCCGAGGGAAAAATGGGACTGGAGCTGGCAGACAGAGAGAGAGAGAGAGAGATGGAGCTGGGCCATCTGTCAGCCCTCGGGTGGAGAGTCAACAACCCCTAGGACTGGAGGTGGGTGAGGAGGAAAAAGAGGAACAGCTGGGTCCAGTGCCTGACACATGGATGCACAGAAGGCAGAAAAGAGGAGAGCAGTGGAAATCCATGGGCTGATCCTTGGGAAGGAAGAACCACTGCTGCTAATGAAGCCCCACCCTAGCTCTGGGGATAAAAGGCAGGGGGCGGAGATGAATTCATCTTCTGGTTTGACAGACTTGTTAGCCTGCATTGAGAGATAATTTTTTTGCTGGGAGTGCCCACATTCCTAATTAAAGGAATCTTTGAGGGTTTGTTGTGTTTGCGGAGCTGGGTCAGAATACCTAGCTTCCAACAGATTCTTGACGCCTCTGTAGATCCTCCATACTGTATCCTCCATATTTTGGTTTAGAGTATAGGATCTTGAACAATTAATTTTCATAAACGCTTTTAAAAGAACTTTTTCATGGACAAGCACTGCTTTGAAAAAGAGTTAAGTATGTTTTCTTAAGCATGGCTTTCAAGTTTAGAGCACTAGGCCTGGCATTGAGCTCCATCTGTGCACTCCCACCACTTCAGTGTATGATGCCCCTCAGCAAGCAAGTGGTCTATCAGCTAGCTTGTTTTTTTAGACATGGGTCTGGCATTTTTCCAGAAGATTGCAAAACTGTTGTTTAAATTAACAGTCTTGATCTCTCTTCAGAAGATCTCTCTTCTGAAGAGTGATCTCTCTTCTTGATCTCTCTTCAGAAGAGGGCAAGAACCATATTCATAAATAACCCAATTGACAGGCTGAATAAAATACCTTCTTGTCAGTCATCTATAACTCAAGTTAAACATTCTGTCCTAGACGTCCATCTGACTGTTAACCCTTAAGCACACACACAACTAATGGTTGTTTTTGCCACTGGCAGGTCATGACAGAGTCTCCTTGCAGTGAGATGGGCTGCAAACAAATTTAATAAAATAAATGAATAAAACATGAGAGAATCCACCAACTGCTGTCCTAAAACTGCCCCTTAAATTTGTCAGAACAGCAGCATTTATCAGCTAATGTGCTAAGGCACATTAAGAGTGGCCACAGGGGCAATGCAGTTTATGTCAACATACTTTGTTGGGGAAAATATGCTGACTCTATAAACAGCTTGGAGAATGCTATAAAGCAGGGGTTTCCAACCATGGCAACTTTAAGACTTGTGGACTTCAACTCCCAGAAATTCCTCAGCCAGCAAAGCTTCAAAGCTTCAAAGAATTCTGGGAATTGAAGTCCACAAGTCTTAAAGTTGCCACGCTTGGAGACCCCTACTATAAAGCACTTTGAAGCAGTATATACAGTAAGTCTTGGTGTTATTGCTATACTTTTCTGCCAACACAAGAGATGAAAGAATGCATGTTGACATCACTTTAAGGAAGAGCCCTTATATTTGATGTTCTAGCTGGAACTCATTATAAGTCGGTAAATAATATAAATTAATTTGGAAGTGATTGTGTTGCAAAAGGAAATGTAGAATGCTTGAAAATATTTGATGGGACCAGTGCTATTACCGTTGACTTACTTTTCTATAGCTTGTAAATCATTTCTCTGACCTCACAAATTATACAGTGATACTTTTTGGTTGTAAGTGATGCCAAGTGCCTTTTTGGCCTTTCACATTTTTAAAAAATGCGAACAAACAAGCTTTTTTTATATTAAAACAAATGCTCACAGTGCTTAGAACTGTAGCTATTTAATTCGATTGGCTTGTGAGCATAGAGGATACCACATAGAATTTATGAGGTTTGAATTACTGGATGTCCATCGTTATCATAAAAATGACGTGTTTAGCCTTTTCCTGAAAGTAGGCATTCTCTTCTACAGTGAAAATGTATAGGGCTAATGTTTTTTATTACTAATGGAGCAAAATATTGACTACTGGTGAAATGACCCAGTAAATGTTTTAAAAATTAACATCATTATGAAAGGTGATAGAACATGTCTGTTGCACATATTTTGGGTATTAGGAACAAGATGGGAACATTTTCTCTCTCTCTAATTCATTCAGGCAAGAATTCTGCAGCTTCTTTCTCTGATGTCACATTTCACAGCATCTATGCAAACTCCCAAAGAATATAAGGTCTGGATGGATACTGTTTGCTATTGCTATCAAACTAGGCTATTTTTTTTCCCTTTAACATCATCTAAAAAGTGACAACTGGTCTCTTTGCAAACGTTTCCAATAATACTTACAGCTAGTTCTTCTCCATCTCAAAGAAAGTTTGTTGCTCCACCAGTAGCCACCACTCAGAGACAACACAATGTTTGCTGTTTTCCCCATGGTGTTTGTGCTTGCCAGAGAAACTGGCACATATAGTTGAAGGTCTGAACAGAAATTTGGCTAATCTGGAAGATAAAAGCAGAGCCCCCCCCCCAAAAAAATCATTTGATTATCAGGTATCTGGAAGAGAACCTATCGATGGAATCTGACATTCAAAGCCGTTTTTAGAGGTACCCATAGAACAATAGCAGATCAGGAGAGATCAGCAGAGATCTCTGGATTCTGAGCCAAAGTGCTCAGATGGGTCCCCAGTGATGAGAATGCTTAGGCATTAATATCTCCCCAGGCTATGGAAACTCAAAGCACTAGAACGAAAAGAAGAAGGAAAATCTTCCATCTGCTTTTTTGCTAGTGGCATCACAGCCATAGACAGGGCTTAAGAGAAGACAAAAGAGGGAACAACAGAAAACCCTGTAGAAGTCACCAGGACTGCAAAGAGCATCACAACCACTCCAAGACCCAGCGTCCTTACAAGAGACGTGATGCCTGAAGTGGAGGCTGGAGGAAGTGATATTGCTATTCCCTACAATGGTGGTGGCGAACCTTTTACTTACCAAGTGCCAAAAAGTATGTGCTTTGCATGTGCCATCTACACTTGCATGCGGCTCCTCCACGTGCGCTGCATGCAACCTCACCATCTGCACATGCATGCAACTTTTGCACATGCAATGCATGTGTAGTGCATGCAAGCACTCACACACATGAGCAATTGTGTGTGATGTGCAGGAGAGCTCTGAAGACCAGCTGGATTTCCTGCTGCAATCGCGTGCATGCACAGCAGAGGCCAAAAGACCAGCTGGGTCTCTGCAATCGCACACATGTGCATGCTCAGCTGGAAGTAAGTTGGCCGACAGCTTGTGTGTCCAGCAAGATGGCTCTGCGTACCACCAGTAGCACCCGTGCCATAGGTTCGTCATCACAGCCCTACAACCTAAGCCTAAGAAATAACTCAGGGGTGGGGGAAGTGGGTTCGTCTTTTACTTGCTCCCTCCTTCTTTCTGCACCATTCCTCCACTATGTTTCCTAGTAACCAAATGTGCTGAAGATATGGACCAAGGAATGAAGCAAGAGGGGAAGGAATCCCAAGACTATGGGCTGCGAGGCAGCCATGTGCTCTATCTCATTAGATTTCAGCCCTTGGGCACATGGTAGAACGTGCCTCCTAAATGATGCTGGAGTCTTTATTGAATGCTGGATTTGAACAGCAATTATAAGCAATCATTCTGGGAAATCGGTACACAGCCAAAGGACAAGGCACTGATTTGAAAGTACTCCTCCATTGCTGCTGAAGAAGGAAAGCAAACTAGGGTGAAGTACAAAATGGAGAATATTACTTATTTATTTATTTTAGTGCTTTTTAAAAAATAACAGAAAAAGAAGAAAAGAAGCAAAACACAAAGACAATTATAATACATACAGAACTATGCATACAAAGTGCTTAAAAACATAAAAAAAAATGCAACAGAAGAAAAAGGGGAAACAACAAAGTGGAATATCTGATGTAAATATTATTCAAGTAATTTATATTAACTTTTAGTACATTTATATAACTTCCAGTCTTTTTTAACCTACTGTAATTTGTAAAAATGAGTTCCCTATATCATGACATTGTTCATACAAAATCTACGTCTGTAGGCCAGGGGTGTCAAACACAAGACCTGGGGGCTGGATCCGGCCCATACGGTGTTTAGATCTGATCCACAGGGCTGCCCTGGAAACAGTGAAGGACTGGCCTACGGTGTCATGCGGCCCTCCCGAGCTCCATTTTCTCTGGCACAGGATTGCAGGAGGCCGTCGCAGCTGAAAACAGCGCTCGGGACCTGTTTTCTTAGGTAGAGCGCTTCCGCCAGCGCAGGCGCCCCCGACACAAGTGATGTCGAGCTGGCGGTGACCATCCTGGCCACACCCACTCCACACTCTGTCCCCCTGAGGTCAAACATAACCCTGATGCGGCTCTCAATGAAATCGAATTTGACACCCCTGCTATAGCAATCTGCTCATAGGTGGCAAGTGTAATTCTTCAGTCCACTGAGTGAATGGGGCCGTGCATTTATCTTTCCAGTGTTGCAGAATCAGAACCTTTTAGCCAAAGTAAAGGCACAGAGAATCTTTTTACATTGTCCAGTTGTCAAATTCCATGTATTAAGTATTTAGTTCAAGAGAGCATTATCCTCTGAAGATTTTAGCTTTTGTCACGCAAATAACAAACAGGATTAATGAATTTTACTGCCCAAGGTATTTTCTGCTTTTAAAAACGACTACTTCGGTGAGGTATTATGGAAATTTTGTAAGCAGTAAGTGTATGACCACCATTCACCCCAAAAAATGTTTTTAAAATAATATAACATAAGATTTGTGAATGAAAATGGTTGGAAAAAAATTAGACCTCCACTTTTGGTTACTAGGTATCTAGTAAACATTTCTTAAACCACCACATTTTATACCAAAATTGCAACTGTAATAAATTTGAAAAAAAAAAAAAAGATCTTACATTTTTGTAAAGGGCTCCTCTTCTATAAGTGGAGTAACAATGTCCTTGAGTCAAACATGCAATCCTGAGGGAAAATACGTAGGTTACAGGCACCAAAATGGTGCCAGAATGACTTTATTGGGAGGGAGAAATTGATGGCACAGAAAGATCTGAAGGAGCTTTTGTCCACTCTTCTGGTATTTTTGGTACCAAAAGTGAAGAACTAGTGACAGTTATCTGTTTGCACAGTGGGAAGCAGTAAAAATATTTAGGAAACACCAGAATCTACCTCCTATGCATTACTGTGTGCTCAGACCAAGGGTTGATCTTTTTTGCACAGTTAAGTTACTGTATTCCAATGAGCCTTTTAACCAGCCAGAAGGCAAAACCTTCAACCATGACCTTCATGGCTTTCTAAATGTGCAACTACAGATTGGATAAGAGGAAGCCATTCTGCTGTTTATGGTCTTAGATGACTCTCCAGGGTTAGTTCACGCTGACTATGCCAACACGTGCTGTGTGTGAAGGAGGACTCATTCACATTCAACCTTTATTTCTTGGTGGGGTTGAGAAAGTCTTATCTCACACGCATAGACTACATTGAGTTTGATAAGACCCACAATCGGGCTCTTTCAGTATTTAATAGCCAAAAATATTGAGTGTTGACTTGCTGGATTATTGCAGAATGTTCGGTTCGCTCCAAATGCTCTTCAAAATATTTAGTTGCCATCAGCATAACAGCCATCAAGTAAGGAAGAGGGGAGAAACAAGGATGCATCTCCTGTGCAAACCAGTAGAAGGTTTATGGAGATAACGCTTCATAAATTCCCAGTGTTCATAAAAAGTTCAAAGACTAAAGCCCTAATGAGCTCCCAATCTGTCATCTGGCATAGGAACTCCTCTAGGCTCAGCTTGTAGGGTTGCTGTCTATACACTGTTTTGACTGGCTGAAATCAGTGCTCTGCAGTCGGTGGGGGAAGGAGGGGGCAGGGAAGCCTATAAATAAAATTAGTGTGGCTATGGGTGCCTTTGCATGGACAAATTTCCCTTCCCCACCCCTCTCCCTCCATGACAAGGAGATGTAATCCCTGCATCGGAGATGAGGGGGAGGAGTGGGGATGGAGAGGGAAGCGAGAAGGAAGGAATTTGTGTAGAAATCCTAATAATGCAGCAGCTGAAGAGAGCCAAGGAATGAACGAAGGTTGAGGGGGTGGTAGGATTCAATTACATTTTGAACCAAAGGAGATGTGTGGGGGAGAACAATGTCTCCGTGTGCCCTAAAGAGAGAAGCCCCTTGATAGTCATCAGTTTTTGCCCTCGGATGCTTATACAAGGCACCACCACAACAGGTGCTCCCCTGCCCTTCAGGTACCAAAAGCGAGGTTAAGGAAAGCACCTTCTCTCTACAGCTCCAGGTTCACCCAGGGGACAGTTTTGCAGGGCAGGGTTGGCTTTTAATGGGCAATAATTCTCAGTCGAAAAGGACCGCTTCTGCCCCCAACCCACCCACCCCAAAAAAACCCATTACCCTTTCTCCTTTCTTCCTCTAACCAATCTCCCCCGGGGGAGGCGTGGGAGGGAATTTCTCCTGTGGGGTTTTCTTTTTTCAATTTGTAGAATATGCCTACAGCTGGATCCACATCTCCCCCTTCCCTTCCTCCTCCCTGCCTTCCTTCCTTCCTTCTGTCCCTCCCTCCCTCCTTCCTCTCATTTGTTTATTTTGATGGGCAATCAGATCCTCCCTCCCAAATCCCCACGGGCAGAAGGTTTGGTGCGGTCTCTGGAAAGTGTTAAAAACAGACAATCCGACTCAAGAACACTGAAGGGAAAGCATGTGTGTGTGTGTGTGTGTGTGTTTTTAAGGAGCATTTACAAAAAGGAAGGTTGTTTTCACCCTGCCCGTTCCCCACCCCCACCTCTCCCTTAACACAGCACATGCAGGTACACACACAGAGAGAGACACATCTACGCCACCTTCTGAAAAAAACGGAATGAAATTGAGCTGGCATCTGTCCTTGGACTTCTTTCCAGAGGCAAAGCCTGAACTTCTGCCGCGGCTGAGGCACCTGAGTCCAGAGCTCTGAAATGGCCCTCCCCCCCTCCCAAAACAAAAAAAAAAACACAGCCCCTTCAGAGTTCCTCTTTCTATTTTCCTCAAGCCCAAACAGGAGTGCTTACCTGGGCTCTGGCCAATTTCCACTTTATTTCTTTCCCTCCTCTGCCTCTCCTTCCTTCCCCCCACCGGCAAACAGACTCTAAGACTCTGAATCTGTGTCCTATTTAACTCTCCCACCCCACAGGAACCAGAAGAGGAGTTAAGCTGCCAGCCACACAGAGACTTAGCCAGCTGCTCTGAATGGGCTGGGCAAGGGAGTTGAGGGTTGTGGAATGACACACACACACACACACACACACCCTGGTCTGTTTTTCCCTAGGGTATTAGGAAATGCCTGCCACTCACTTTGCCTCTTTCACTGCCCCCCACCTCCAAAACACTCAGTTAGGCTTTGACTGAGCTATAAATATTACGAACTGGCTTTGAAGCCACTGACACCCACCACCATCAAGTGTGGCTGGGCTGAAGAAGCACAGTTGGCTTTTGAAAGGGATATTCTGGGTTCCCTCTTCTTGAGATCCGTTCTGAAGGATCCATTCTCCTTGGCACGGAAGGCTTGTACTAGAAATCCTGCCCCTGTTGAGATGATTCTCACATTTATGTTGCTCACTTGATGATTACACCACCGTACGGATTTCCCTGTGTCACGGCGCAACAGCTGCTTTGCTATTCCCTCGCCTCCCACTGAAGGCTAACATCTCTCAACAGAGCCAGTTCACACATTCAGTGGCTTTTTGTCGCTGAAGTCTATCTCGCTTATCTACATGACCTGGAAGAATGGAAGGAAAGACATTGTGTAGGTTTTCTAAAGCTCTGAATTTAATGGAGACTCCAAGGGTTGGAAGGCACCTCAGAGGTCTTCTAGTACAACCTCTTGCTCAAACAGGAGACCCTACACCGTTGTAGAGGTTTGCTTCTCAAACCTTTGGTCTGCTTCTTCCAATCGCAGCTTGTACGCAGCTTGCTTTTTTGCAAGTAAAATAATCGAGACACGTGCAATCAAAGCAGGGATGTCCTTCACCCACAAAAGACATAATATGAAGCTAAATTTTGATTGCTCCTTCCTTCCATAAAATTTTAGCATAATACCACATAGCTCATCCTTCACATTCAATCCCAGAACCTGTTTCCAGTGTGAAGAAATCATAAACAGATTCTTTGTGACTAGATGAGCACATTATTTTCTACATTTTTAAATTATCACCATACATTTTCTCTCTCTCTCTCTCTCTCTCTCTCCCACTCACCCACACCCACCCACACACCCACACACCCACACACCCACACACCTCACCAATATATTCCTGACCTAGTAGCAGAGATGCTGGCATTTAGTGGTCATTTAGCCCATTAAGGCCAATCTTCAACTCATCACCTGCATTGTTCTCCTATCAGAGAATTTACATCAACGGCAGAAGTCTTTCTTTCTCTATATTCTCCACAATCTGAGAATAGATCAAGGAGTTAAGTGGCATTTCAGTCACCTCGCCAAAGCTATGCAACTGCTGTTTTGAGAAATCTGTATCTGGCCTCCTTCTGGATGACCTTCTTCTATGCGGTTAAGATATAGTTTTCATAAAGCATTTGACAGGAGTGTGATAGGATGATGAATTGTTTCACTGAATTGATTTTATTACTGATGCTTTTTGCACCAGAGATCATATTTTGCTGTGATATTTTCTGGATTGTGTTAGCTCTCGTGGCATATTTTGGAAGTCAGAAAGTGGGATATTAACAGGAATAGCAAGCGGAATAAACTTCTTGCCAAAATGTTCTTGGTGTCCTTAAGCTTTAAACCTGATTCTGTCCTATTAATGCATACAAGCAAGATGGATGTCCAGGTTTTATAACCAAAGATTCATAGCTGAATTCTCCCTGCACCTGCCACTTAACGTGGCCACAGTGTTCTGTGAATGCCTTCCTTAAATTTGTGTTATCAAAGCTTGATTGAGAAGAAGGCACTCATAGGAGAGGAATACATAATGGGAAATCACTGATATGGGAAAAGTTTGGTTACTAAGCTGAAATACATCCTATCTATTCATGACACTTTGGACATACAGATACTTTGGCAGGTTCCATAAAGTACATTTAGCCTGGCTAATGAATCAACTCATTTTCTGGATCTGTGCGAAGTATCTGTGTTATGAATTAACCAAATGAGATGGGTTTTCACAGCATGTAAGCTACACACAGGAAAAAAATAAAATAAAAAACAAAAACAAAAGCTAACTAAGGTTAAAATTAACCCAAGCCTGACATAATTGCTTTGGAAATACAGCCATTAAATCTTTATCTGGTAAGCAGGTTGTGTGAACAAAACTACTTTGTATGTGCTGAGATACTAAAATACTCTGAAATCAGAGCTCTCACCATACATATTTTGAGCAGAGGTAACCAGAAAGGTTAAAAAGGTCAGAAAAGTTAAAATGACAGCTGTAATAATGCAATCAACCCCCCTTTTGTAAACGTGTTGTATATATAAAAATGAAATCATTACCATCATCTTAACGTTTTGACTTCTGTGTGGATGCCCTTGCTCCACAGGTTTGTGAGGATTTATTTTAAAAAACAGATTATTGTTATAATACTTCAAATATATCAATGTATGTCTGCTGATAAACATGCCCATTAACGTACGTGTGGCTTGGTTCCAAGAAGAATCAAGTCCAATTTTACGTGTCGAGATTATCAAGCTGCTAATCAAGAGCAAATGTGCAATGAAAACACTAAAACATACACAAAACATCATTTCCCCAATCAAATTCCCCTAGACAAATAGGGTCAGAAATTAATTCATTTACACTGTACTCACAGGCCTGTCCAGACACATATCGCCAAATATATATCATTTTACAGCTTATGGAATCATTGACCACTAATGGAAATATCTCTATAAATTGTGAATTTAATTATTTTTCTTTTTTCAAGGAAAGTATGACAATGAGCAACCAGATTTCTTCCTTCTGTACCCAGTTTTATCAGGTTGCATGTGACTTTAGCCATAGAAGCAATATTAGGGTGCTTCTTTTACACAACATACACTTTTATTGAATTAAATCAGTGGAAGATATATATTCTAAATGGCTAGTATCAAAAGGAAAAATTTTAGTGAGTGAATTCATATTCCTTTGTACAGTCTTCTCAACTACTAAATCAACTACTAAACTTCACCATAGTGATACAATTTCTCTCACAGAAGTAAATATGCTACATGTAGCTCAGGGTTGAATTGTGCGAGGGCTATCCACAAAATAGATTACGTTTTGCGATAGAAAAAAAAAAACAAAGTGTAGGAGAAAATTTTATTATATACACTTGAAAGTGACTCTTAAATACTACTTTTCAACATATTCACTGAACAAATTGAGGCACTTATAACATAGCGGTGAACAAGCTTTGTAATT
>JAEANM010012025.1:0-14999 GCA_017656035.1 Myanophis thanlyinensis | reverse complement strand
TGTCTGTTTTATGTGTTTGGAAAAAAATAAACAAATTTAAAAAAAAAAAAAGAAAGATATAAACTCTGCTATAAACACATCTAATCATCCAGCTCTTTTTCTCTCTTTTGTCTGATCAGTAAAAAAAATACTGCAATAAAGGGAATCTTTATCCTTATCTGATTCATGCTGTTCTTCATGTGAATTCCTATGTGTCTCCATTGTTCTTGATTTGCAAATAAAGGTTCTATTGACAGCAAATGAAAACCAAATGTATTGTTTAAAACCATTAAGACTACGGCCTCTTGGCTACCCCATGATGTAATAAATTTGCTAAGCCAATATTATCTATCTGCTTGACATATAAACAGAAGAACTAAAACCACGGCTGACAGGAAAACCTATCAGTGGCCCTCTTACTCCTACAATGGTAACACAGGAAAGAAAAATAACTGCTTATAGAACTTTTTCCTATGTTGCAGTAGAACTCTCAATTAGATCATACATTTCCTTTTCTGTATTTTTTACACAGATAAACTAGCTACATATTCTGATCCCATCAGAAAACTAGGCTGCACATTGTTCCCCTACCGGACTCTACCCTTGGTATTCCTCAACACAGAGGCTGCAAAGCTTTGAGTCACGCCCACCAAACTGGTGCCATCGACCTCAACGATAAGATCATTCACCTGGATCCTAAGAAAGGAAAAAGAGAAAGTTAGAAATAGATCACCTGTCAACTGCATTAGTGTAAAGACAAATATGCAACCAAAGAATGTCAAGCTTATTAATTCAGTAGTGACCAAACAGCATAATTTTATCAAGTTTGAAATTTTAAAAAACTATCATTCATATTAAAAATGGTAACTATATTTGCATTTCGGGTGAAATGGAAGAAGATGGGTTATTTTTGGCATTATATTTATCAATAATTACAACAGGCCTTTTTAATTCAGGTGGCATTTATTTAACAACCACAATTAAGCTTGGAATTTCCATCATAAGTAATTGCAGTCATTAAGTGGGTTACCATGTCACCTGATTTTTTTACTCTTTCTTTGATGGTCATAAAGTGAGCCATCACACTCATTAAGTAAATCACATGATTAAGCAGATCAATTCTCCCAAATGGGCATTTTTGTTGCTAGAAAATAGCAGAAAGTGTGGCAAATTTTGATCATGTGAGCACAGAATACTGCAACAATAGTCATAAATGTGAGCCGATTGTCAAATGCCCAAAATGTAATCACATGATCATGAAGATTGTGTGGGGTAATGCTATGTAGAAGTTCTAACCCCAATGAATCGTACCTTAATGTTGAACAGCCATTAAGTGATCAGTCATTATGTTAGGATTACCTATATTTAAAGGGTTGAATATCATCTTTAGCTTCATCTGGATTAGATTGCAATTTGGTTTTCTTACTTCTTCAGGGCTACACAATAAGCTTTATGGCTAATTAGGAACACAAATTTTGGACTTTTCCATCCAAATTTCATCCACTAAAGTATGCACATCTTTCTATACAAGTTCGTGACAATGAAAGGACGTACAATGTTATTTTTATTTGTATCACACTGGGACCAGGCCAAGGGTAAAAATACTACTGGAATAACCTTTGATAGATTCTGAAGAAAACTTGTAACTTTTTATAAAATTAAAAGGAACATCAGGATAAGAAAATGCACAAAGGATCTTTGGTGGGTACAATGTGCAGAGCAATTTCTGAGATTCTACTGAGCTTTCACCCATGAAGGCCTCTGTTTATATTTTGCTTGTGTTCTGGTACTGGGCAAGCAGCCATGTTGGTTGCCATGACAGCATGCAGGAGCCCTGCTGGCATTTAGTACCAGGGCTCTTTTCTCTCCCATCCTATCTTCCTTTCTGAATAGTTTAGTTCCATAAAAATACACAGGCAGCAATGAAGCACTCCAGTTCAGCAAAGAGATAGCAGTTCCTTCTTTATTTAAATTAATGATCTGCCAAATTCAGAGGTCAATCGCTTAGGAGCCTAATAAGACCTTTAAAATATTGAATCCAGCTTATATTCTACCCGTTCACAATGCTTTACCCTGAGTAAATGAAGTACATGAAGAATAATTGTATAATACTCATAAAACTAAGGCAGAGCAAACAACCCAAAACAATCCTTAAAGGTCAGCTCTAGAGGATCTGAATTATTGCTTCTCAAACTCAATCTCAATTAGGTTAATATAGAGCAACAGTTGCAACTACAGGACACACAAAGAGAACTAGATGGCTTTTTTATCACTGAAAATGTTTATACAGCGATCAGCTTGACCTTCTTTTAAAAGATTCATAGAAAGAAAAAGTTTACTGCTATTATTTATCATGTTCTGAAACACTACATAAAAACTAATAATTATTTCCTTATTCAACCATATTTTTGATGGTAGTGACATAATATTTTAATTCTTCTCAACATACGTTCTGTGAAAAGAAAAACACAGGAATGGTGTTGGACTAGATGAATCTCTTTTTTCTTACTGTACTGTACAATTACTTTTATTAGTTCTACTATTGTTTCCTCAACTATGTCTTCATTTGATCCATTTTCTTCTGCTGTATTTTGTGGTATTTGTACTGCCTGTTTTTCTCCTACAGTAAACAGAGCATATAGAAACTAAGAAATATATTTGTTGTTTATCAATAGTCTCATCAGACTAGCTGATGAGCATTCTGTTTAAAAAATAAAAATAAACTTCTTACAATCCTGCAAATACTGAAGCTCAGGTACTTATCACAATCTTACAAGCATCGAAGCTTTGAAGTTTGTATGAGAATCTTGCATTTAATTGGCATTCTCTATGAGATGTGTAAGTTCATAACTTCTGGGGGGGGATGATGGTTTGAAGATGCCTCCACAAAAAGAGCTGATGACTGCAGTGGAATGAAAAGTTAGCAAGTAAACAGTTTCTTTGATAATTCCTCTCTTTAACTATTAGCTAACATTATTATAATTTGAGATAGTCATTGTTTTGGAAAATGGCCAACATTCTGAAAAACGCATGCTCTATGCTGTCCAGCCTAACCCACCACATGTGCAGGATTCATGTCTGTGTCAGAAAACTTGGCATCCACAGTAGCATAATTAAATTCTACTCCTTTCATACATGGACATCACAGCATAGATACATAGAAAAGGCAAGGTTTCATTTGTGCTGCTCCTGGGATCATCACCCTGCTTTTTTCATCCCTCGTTATAGATGCCCCTGGCTCACACATGCTTTATGCTCTTGATGTTCCCTAGTTGGGTAATGAAACAAACAACCCATCTCAGAGAATACCAAAAACACCATAGTTCAAACTTATACTACAAATATTCTCTTCTATTTGAATTCAAACAATTTACCACTCAGTTGTATGTATCTGAAGTTGATACTGGTTTTTTTTTTTCATCCTTAAGCATTTTAATTTCTATTTACAATTGTCATCAAATAATAATGTTACATCCGATTATTTTGATGAATGAAGACTACAATCTTCCATAATAAGCTTAAAATGTAGCAATTAAATAAAATGAGTACAGCAGTTAATACATATTCAAAAATTAGTGTACGATTTCATAATAAAAAATATACTGTGTTTCCCAGAAAATAGGACCTCCCCCAAAAGCAGGCCCCATCACCTTATTGGCTCATGCACTAAATATAAGCCCTAGTCCCAAAATAAAACCTATTTAAGCACTGTTGCAGCTTGTACCCACCATTTCCTTTGGTTGCTTGCAGTGACACGACACAAGGTGAGGAAGTGAGGTGAGGGGAAGGTGAGGGGGGAAGAACTGCCTAAGGCACCACCCCAAAACAGCTGATCTGCCACCACTTTCGGAGTCTGCATGTCTTTGCTATTACCCCCCATTGGTAAGTTCCCCATTGACTTTGCTTGTCAGGAAGTTGCAAAAGGTATGGGTCAGTTGCCAAGATTCTCATATTGACCATATGATACCCTGTCAATGCATGGCTTGAGCCGGATCTGCTTTTAGCAAAGACATGCAGGCTCAGATCAGCTGTTTCACAGAAGCCATTAAGGCTCCAAAAACAGCAGCAGATCTGCTGTTTAGTGAAGGCATGGAGGCACGAGGGCAGCTCACCCACCCCTCCTGCTATGGAAAAAATAGGAGAAAATATAAGACCTCCTTGAAAATAAGACCCAGTGCCTTTTTTAGCAGTCCAAAAAATATAAGGTGCCTTTTTTAGCAGTCCAAAAATATTTAAATAGCAGGAATGCATGTCTGGTGGTCCTCAAAATATTGAATTTAAACTTCACTCTCTCACCATTGACTTGAGGGAAGTTCCTTTACACCTAGAATACCATAAACTTCCTACCTGATTTATAGCACTGATAGCTAAACCTTAGCAAATTAACATACTGCAAAATAATAAAAAACACTCTTTTAACTTTTAGAGAATTAGCAAAAGTAGAAATTTAAATTCCCACAATACAATTTTTTATTCTGAAGTTTCTAATTTTAATACCCTGAGAATGAGAACAAGTTTCAGAGGCAAATTATATATTACATCAAAATAATATATAATAATTTCTTCTTTTCTCCACTGCTACTTTGATTAAAGACACTTTGAGTTCAGAAATTGGGAGTGGAGGAGCAAAGAAATGTTTAATCCTTCTTCTGCCTGCTACTTCCTTGCTAAATATTCCCTTTGCTCTTTCCATCCATGGGGAGTTTACAATGTGATTGGGAGTAAAATGTTGTCAATGAGAAGGATTTGGACAAAATTTTCAAGGGCAAATCAACTGCCAGGTGATGGGTTAAAACATTTTTTCTAATGCAAACTGCATCCTCCAAGGACTATTTGCTGTGGAAAATGAGCTGCTGAAGCTACAGCTGCAATATAAGATGTAGCTACCCTTCCTAACAATTCTGTAGGAACAAAGGCTGCCTTTTCTTGCATAACACTGTTTCCATTTAATGTTTCCATTTATAATTTGTTTTTGACATGTTCGTGATCTGTTATGAGTATGGGAACACAGATAGCTAAAATGCAGTTTCTCCTATAAAATATAACAAATAATAAATAAATGAGCTAGATTGCTTGGGAGAACCACATCTGAAGGTATTTCTATGCAATCTGGGTTTTTAAATAACATTCTTAGGGGTTCCCCACATGATCCATATTGATCATATTCAATGTATTAGTTACTATTATGTGCTTTTGTCCATGGTAAATGAGAACAACATCTAAAAATTACTAAATTTCCCATAATTGTCCTACGAATGTGTGGCAAGAGATGAGAAACATCTTTTCGTTTGCTATGTGAAATGTAGTCATTTTATAACTAAATTACTTGAATGTTCACACTCCTGCCTGCTGTTCTAAGTGACAAATATAACCTCTTATTACATTTTATATGTTTTGCTTCAGCTCTTCTAATGAAGTACAAAGAGATTCTATATTTGACTTCTGCATATTCTTTCCCAAATTTTAATCACATTTCTAATGTTTCATGTTCTGAGGTAATATTTGCATGTGTATATAGGGAGAGAAACAGACATATTGATTAAAAGAAAATTAATCATATGCTTAATTAATAAACTTATTTTTTTAAAAAGGACTGGAGTGACATGTCAAAAGTCAACATAAAACAAAGCCTGTCACATTTTGAGGTGCTCCTAGTGCTATAATGTGCATATACAGATAGTCCTCGACTTACAACAGTTGGTTTAATAACCATTCAGTTACAAGGGCACTGAAAAAATGACATGACCATTTTTCACATTTTCGACCATTGTAGCATCCCCACTGTCACATGATCAAAATCCGGACTCTTGACAACTGGCTTATATTTATGCCAGTTATAGTGTGTGTTGGGGTTATGTGATCATCTTTTGCAACCATCTCATGCACAAAATCAATGGGGAAGTCAGATTCATTTAACAACTATGCTACTAACTTAACAACTGCAATTATTTACTTAATAACTATGGTAAGAAAAGTCATACAATGTAGCAAAACAACTTAACGACAGAAATTTTGGGCTCAATTGTGGTAGTAAGTTGAGGACTACTTGTAAAATAGAAGAAACTGATTAAAAGCTTTTTTTAATTTTAGAAGCAACCGTGTACTTCATTAGGAAATATTACACACTAACTAAGGTAGTGGTTTTAAACTTGGCAATTTATTAAAACATAAAATATATGCTTATTCAGACATAAATCCTACTGACTGATCCTATGCAAATGAGCAGAGGATTAAAATCTAACTCCTGATAAATTTAACGAACCCTATTTCTGAGTATAAGGTATCACTATGTAAATATCTTAGTGCTTATATTTACATTATAAGAATATTCCCAGTACCTGAAATGTTTGCCTGCAGAGTAACAGAATAAAAAAGTAGATTCACATAGACATAATAAAAGAGCAGCTTATTTTTATGGGTTTCCCTTTTTGTCCTTTGAGGGAAAACAGTCAAAAATAAATCCTGGTTAGAAAAAAGAGTCTAATGTTCTTCAATTAGGTTTGGTATGGTTTTTCACTATCTGTCAAAGAGAAAACTTTGAATTTCACTCTAGTATCATGTTAACCAAATGCTACATTGACAATGATGGTGCAAATATGAGAGGTAGGTTTTAATCTTATGTTGCAGCATCTTATGATCCTGAGCTTTTAGGGAGGAAAAGATATATACTGTTGTCAACATTTTCACAGAAAACAACGAAGAAATCTAGGATTTTAAGCATCTCTTCTACCGCAAACAGAGATTGACTATGATCAATAAAGTAAGAATTCTTGCTTTGGTAAATTCTTGTTCCAAGATAAGCTTCATTCCCAATGTAATATCAGTCCTACTGACCTGCCATCTCGATGAGCTGCTCCTCCTTCTGTCACAGTCTTGACAAATATGCCAAGCTTTTCTAGACCCATATCAGCTCCAGCCCCCATTCCAATAATACTGATCCCAAGACCCTCAGAATCTGCATGAGACAAGGAAGAGGTGAATTGAATTAAAATATGAGGTGCCAAATCTGAAGGTTACCAGAATCTGGTGATAAATCCAATTAAACCTGCTACTGCAAATTTCCTCATCAGCTAGAAGAGAATCCTTCCTGGCTCTTTAAAGAGAAATTGATTGTGATCATTCAACATGTTTAATCAGGTCAGTTAAAAACCTAGCAGCTATATATGTGTACAACATGCTAAGCTTTATTGTAACTCTCATTGATTAGTTGATGGGGAAGGGGAGAATAGTGGGCTTAGCGTGCAAAATCAGCTAATTTCTTTTGCTTATGATTCAATTCCCCACCCCCAAATTCCTGCTGTGCTGGCTCATTATTACTGAAGGGGAAAGAGTGGAAGAGGAAAGGGGGAAAGAGTTTATTATTTGAAGTTTTTAATTAAAAGATAAATAAGAATGTATAAAAAAGAGAAAAATGAAAAATAGTACAGATAAAGAAAAAAAGGATGCTTGTAATTTTCCTTATTAGTTTATCATTTCTCCCCTTTAGTTACATTCTTCCCATATTCACACCTTCTTAATCAGAAAATCAAGAAATCATCAGTTTATTTTTGTCAATTTTCAGCATAAAATCCACAGAGTTTAGAATATATATTTCCAGCAGCATCACCCAAGGCAGGAAGGTCACTACACCTTGCCCAGGGAAAACAAGCCGGCACCTATATCAGGCAGCAGTTACTATATATAGGAAGAAGATGGAGGCAGATGATCACTTCAATACTTTGGCAATGGCCAAAGTATTACGGTAATTCATATTGTGGTAATTGTCAACCACTTCTATATTTTTATCAAGAAAACCACATGAATAGAAAATATAAAATGATATAATGCCAAATGATGTGCCCCTCAGGTCAGATTACATTCAACATGCTACTTAGAAATGGCCAAGGAACTTTCAGAATTCTAATGGTGTTTATAATGTGGCTAGATTAAAGCCTTTGGGACATTGAGTTCCCGATGTGGCCATACAGGAAAAGAAAATCAAAAGCTGCAAAGTCAGAATTACTTTATGAACATGGAACATAGGAAACATGAATATTGGAAAGTTCAACTCAGTGAGTATAAGCCCTCCCAGGAAAACCAGACAGGAAGCATGACTAGATAAGCTAATTCTTCTTTATTGTAAGGCTATATTAACAGAATATACTTTATTGTATGGTTACATTAACATAATCCTGTCTATTTGCAAGTCTGAAAGTAGAAATTTCCTGCCAATACTTTCAACTGCTGGGTCCATTTGGGTGGGTCCTTCCTAAGTTTCTTTCTCTAACTATCAAGTTCCTGGGAAGTCCTGCCTCTCTTTTCTAATTGTTTCCTAGGCAGAATCTCTTCCCCTCATTCCTCAAGGTCATACAACGAAAGATGAAATGAAATTGACATCTTAGGCATCAGTTAATAGAGTCTAGGATTGGACATTTTCAGTCAGAAGATCGTGCTATTTATTATTCAGGACATTAAAAACAAAGTGACATTATTTTTATAGCTAGGAAAGGTATAGCATGAATAATACTTGACTACAATGCAATCAATGGCCAAATACTACAAATCAGAATTTAGGGGCAGCCCTTTAATATGATGACCCTTTATGTTCCAAATGTTTGTGCAGAACAAGAGGTGGCCAATGAGTTTTATGATCAAATTCAATTTGAAACTGACAGAATACAGAATACACAATCAAAAGGTGGAAAGCCAAAGTTGGAAATATTAAAGAAAAGGGTATAGTTGGATTATTAATTGGGGTGTATGGTTTATGAAATTGAAAAGCATGACATTGACTTATTAATTTCAGATATTCCGATTACTTCTTCATAATTAATACTGTCTTCAAACCACCAAAAAAAAGTTCCTCTGTATACAACTTCTCTCAATGGAGAATACAGATGTCAAATTAACTATATTATTGCTAAAAGAAGATGTAGAAGCTCAATTATAACATCAAAGACATGAACAGGAGATGACTGTGGAACAGATCACAAAAACTCATATGTAAGAAAGAAAAACCAGCCAACCAGTTTCCACAATATGTGGTAAAACTACACCAATCATTTTCAAGGAAAACAATAGGAATTTCTTTGATGTCCTTCATTAGAGAACCAAAGAATTAGGAAATGAACTGAAAGAAGAATGAATGTGAAAAGGGATTGCCAAAGATGGCAAAACAGAAGAAAGTAAACTAGATGCCAGAACAAATTTGCAATTAGCAAGAGAAGAGAAACTTAACTAAAGAAAGATAAAAATCTCAGGAAGAAGCTTTACAAAGAGTTTCAGAGAGCTATCAGAAGAGAAAAGAAGCAGTATTACAATAACATTTATAAAGACATTAGAGATGGAAAGCATGGAAAAATAAGAAAGCCTAGGAGATTTCAATCTCAATATGGTACATTAAAGAACACCAGTCGACAATAATAAATTCAAAAGAAATCAAAAGATGGAAGGAATATGCTGAAATACTGTATAGTAGAGATACCAACATCTGTGAGGGAATGTGCACCAGGAGAATTAGTGGATAGAAGTTTTGGCAACACAGACCATTTTCAGGGAAAAGGCAGTAAATCTCATTAGTGAAAGGTCAAGATTAAGACACTGTGCAGCCTCAAAATGGATGGCAGAGAAGGCAGGAGGTAGGGTAGCCATATTCTAGAATATCTCAGTATATATCTAGTATGTTACAAGATTATAGCTTTAGTTTGGTGAGATCCTGTCAATTAGGTACAAGCAAATAAAGAATTGGACTTGATTGGATGTCACTGTGTCATTTTTGAGTTTGGGCCAGATATCATCCAGTATAGCTTAGTAGCTATTCCCTAATTACAAAACCTCTAGTACTAAAAGATGAAGTGAGATCAGCACTTCAGTCATTACTAAGTCATAAGGCTACAGGCTACAGGAATATGGCAGGCAACAGAAGTAAAGGTTCCAACTAAAGCTCTTAGAAAATTAGAGAATGACATAGTAGCTAAGAAATTTGAATTGGTAAATCTACATTACAATATGAAAAGGGGGAGTTAAAAGATTCTGCACACTATTATACAATATTCTTAATTTCACAAGCTAGCAAAATAATGCTTAGAATATCCTACACAAATTGTGGTAAAACAATTGTGAAGAAAAAGGAATGCCAGACATTCAAACTGGCTTTAGAGAAGGAAGAGGAACATGCAACATTATTGCTGATGCAATCTGAATAATTGAGAAAGCTAAAGAATATCAAAAAATAATCCAATATGTGCTTCATTAATTATAAAAAGGCCACTGATTGTGCCAACCATATCAAGCTGTAGAATATGCTCAGAAAACGGAATTCCGAGGACATTTCACTCATGAAAACCCAATCTATAGGTCAGAAAACCATAGTATAGATAGAACATCATGAAATAAACTGGTTTCAGGTTGGCAAAGGATGAGACAAGGCTATATAGACTCTATTTATTCAGTCTATATGGTGGATAAATACAAGTAGTCCTCAGTTTATGACTGTAACTGAGCCTGGCAATTACAGTGGTAGATTATGATGATCATAAAGCAGGTTACCAATGTGTGACCAGATCCAACTGTACAATATTTTTTGCAATGGTCATTAAACAAATGAGACCGAAAGCATACATGGTGTACCCATTGTTCAGAAAGTTTCTGAATAAATAAAACACAGTATCTCTTATAAATTACTTTTTTGGTTAAACATCATAACTCCATCCTCCAAGTGAAAATGAGATGCAATTGTTGGGAAAGGTCCCAAACAAAATTTTAAGGAAAAGTTTAATTATTAAGAATCAAACAAATATAACAACAATCAAAATGGACGAACCAGAGATAATGATTGCAGTGATCTGTGGTAGATAAAAAGCCATTGTAGACTTTATGAGTTAAATATAACAGATTGTTAACAAAGGGCTCTAAAGTTTAACTTTGCTGTTAGTTTACCTGTTAACTACCTTTTCTTATATATAGTAGATAGATGACAGCTTAAATTTGCTGAAAATAGATGTGTAGAATAAATTGTAGGCATGCTTTGCAAGGAGGGAAAACTATTATTGCTGCAATATACTTATCAGTGTTCAACTGAGGGGGCACAATATATGTATATGTGTTTTCATCTTGTGTCTTTTCAAATTCCCATTTTTAAATCTAATTTTGTTTTCTTTTTGTAAAATTTCTTTTTTTTTTTTTTTGGAACTTGTACTTTAACTTTCCAAATAAAATTTAAAAAATGATTGTGAAAGAAATCAAACATATTGGTTGTTAAATTAATTGTTGTTCACTATGTGTCAGTTTTTGCCATCAATTACAATGAAGCACTAGTTTTATGGCAAAGCTGTCATAAATCACAGTCATGTGACTGGGGGGGATACTGTAAATGCCAAAATACATTCAAATGACTGCATGGGGGTGGGATGGGGGGGATTAGAATTTTAAAACTGGGTTGCAATTAGCTTTTTTTGGGGGGGGGCATGTTCATTGCAATTCTGAACAGTTTCTGAGCATCCAGTCATAAATGAAGGACAACTTATATTAAGAATGATTGGAAAAAGAGCAGTGAGGTTTTAAAACTGCAGGGGGAAAAACATAAATCTGTGCTATACTGGTGACACTATTATGATAGCTGAAAATGCAAATTCTAGTTATAAAAGTCAAGGAATACAGTGTAAAAACGGGCTACAATTAAATACATAGAAGACCAAACTAATGGGGAAAAAACAACCAGTCTTAAATTGATAATAATCCTTAATATAAAGATGGGTAGCTTATCCATGCTCAGGGGTAACATTGCAGGGCTCATGGTGGGTTAGGCTAAAGCAAGCACTAGGTGAAACCACAGCCAAGCTTAAGTGGGGACGAGATGAAAATGGAAGCCAACCTTCTCTTAGCATGGTATATAAACATATAAACATGTCAATGGTATGCCATAATTCTACTTATTTTTTTCTAGGCATAGTATGTTACATGAACATAGAAAGATAACTTTATTTACTTTGATTTAGGGTTTAGCATAGTTATGATTCCAGTCACATTGCATTTTAAACCCAGTGTTCTCTTTTTTGTTGTTATTGTTCTCTTCTTTTTCTCCTATGCAGCATACTGCAGGAAAAGACAGATATGTCTTATCAAAGATCTAAACTGATTTCTTGCTGAACATGTTTTTAAAAATTAGGTTGAGGGCCCTTACAACCCTATGAACAAAAGTAGCCTATATCTGCCACTGAAGCTTATTTTTCTTGTTGCTTTTCCTATGCCATTCCTAAGGGGAAAATAAGATAGGAGAAGGGCTAGAAGATAAAAGGAAATGACTGGGGGGAAACAGTTAAAGGTGATGAGCGAAATATATAGCAAGTTGAAAATAAGGCCCTTCTCAGAGACAAACTAGTTTACAGAGACCTATTCTTAAAATGTGTGTAGAAAATACAAAAGAAGGGCTCACGTTGCAGAAAATCTGATGAAAATGCCTTATGTTCTTTCTTGATTCATCTAAACAGCATCACATTTCTACCAGTTCTGAAAAGGAAAATTCATCACCGAATACATTTTTCCCATTACCTTTTTCCAGTTCCACAGGAAAGAGATCCAGCCTTTCCACTCTTTTTTCAAGTTCATACTCTGCTGAGGCAGCCATAGGATCAACATCTTCATTTCGACGGTCATATTCCTCATTGGAATAAGTGCTGAAAACCTGGAAATAGATTTTAAAAGACTAGAATGAATAATACAGATGTGAAAATGTTCTGTTTTTGAGTAAACAATTAGTGTGGAATTTGTTAACTTGAACCTTGGCTTATGGGCCATGGAAATTAATGCTACTGATAATGTTTATATATTCAATCAATTTGTGTGGCCGCCCATCTCACATTTTGGATGACTCACACAACTAAAAATAGCCAATAAAAACAACCAATAAACAAAATCCATAAATTAGTAAAAATATAATAATCCTCTTTAAAACCTAAAGCCCCATTAAAAAGCAAATTACAACTGAGAAACAGAAAAAACAGGCAAGTGGAAGTTATGGATCAATCAATGTAGCCATCTGATAGGCTGCAAATCATAATTAGATCTCCAATATGCAGTTTCCATCATTTGGCAGAGTGCAGATCATTTTCATTTAGTGATGACAACTAGAACCAGCAATTTGGTCATTAAATGAAGTGGTCACTCACAAACTAATCTTACTGTAACTTTTTGATAAAACTGATAGAATTCCAGAAGACTGGATGTCTAGAAACGAAAATATTTAATACTCCTGAATACTGAAGAATTTAATTTCCTTCCTTGCATTTTTTGTCCAAAAATTATGTCTAAATTACAGAAATTTGTTAACCCATAAGGTTAAATTTCAGTATCTCTCATTTTAGGCACCAAACAATGGAATTTATTTCAATGTATTTGGATAAGATTAGGTAAAAGTTCCCAGTAACAGCTAAAACAAAGAATGTTTATAATCTCTTGCCAAGTATTTTCTCAAATAGATGGGTCACCTTGATATCACATTGGTGAGATAGAATTCATTGTTACAGAGGCCGTCAGCACTATGAAGGACTACAAAGTGATATCTAGCTTTATTTTTTGTGTGATTCTCAGTTCTTACTTCAAATCAGAAGCCATATTTAGATATTTTCTCATGTTTATAGGAGACAGACTTTGTTGCCAGGAGGAATTTATCATGCATCTGTGAAGTTTAAACTTTTATGCCAGAATTATCCTTTAAATATATATTTTTATAATATTTTGTTTCCCCAGTAGGCTGCTTTGTGAGTCTGAAATATTAAAGAGGATGGTATAAATTAAGTAATTTACTAAACTGTAAAAGACCATCATTTTCTTTTGACAGATGTAAGTAAGGACAATCAGTTTCATGTGATAAACAAACAAAGCATCATAAATTGATCTAACAAAATAGCTAGCTTAATCTGTATTTGCAAAAATGTTGAGGTAACATTTTAACTTCAATAGAAATGCATCAAGAAGTTGGTGAAAAATGTACGGACTACTGTGTCTTCTGCCACTTCACTTGCTTTTAACTAATCATAACACTTCTTGCAAGAAAAATCTGTGGACTTATTGCAAAAATTGAATGGTAATATAACACCGTAATTCTGGGCCCAGCATTTCTGAGAGATTATATATATATATATACACGTACATATGTATATATTTGCCTTACATTAAAGGAGAGGCCAAACCTAGAATTTTTCCCTATATTTCTAAAACATTTTTGTGAACTGTCCACATTTGGGCAGCATCAAAATACATAAATACATGCCTAATTAGGTCCAAGATTTAGCATCTGCAACTATCCAGAATATTAAGCTTGATTTTTAAAACCTATTTTGTATCTTAATCTGTTGAGTGAATCCAACCTATTGGATTGAATTGGTTATGTGGTCAAATGTGATTAGATACGTAAGGAATTTGCCTTTAGTGCAGAAGCTCTCAATATACATGGAAACCATGGAAATAATCATTAGCATAATATCAATAAAAGGTGGAATAAAAAAGATAGTAAGGTTAAATAATAATACTACCTCGGTATTACATGGATAAATACACATACACAGACATTACACAGCACTGTCAGAATTAGGTGTTTAGCAGAGAGACGGTATTAGGGAAAAAACTGTCTGTGTTTAGTTGTTTTGGCATGCAATGCCCACTAGACCCTTCCCATGGGGAGGAATTGAAACAGTTTATGGTCAGGATGTGAAGGGTCTCACATATCTTCTCAGCCCTCTTTCTGACCCACACAATATATAGGACCTCAGTGGAAGGCTGCTGGTTGAAATTGTTTTTTTCTGCAGTCCTAACTATTCACTGAAGTCTGTACCTGTCCTGTTTGATTGCGGTATAACAGCTCCTGGGGCAGTTTGAACTTTCTGAGTTGACACAGAAAGAACATTCTTCGCTGTAGTTTTTTAATGATGGTTCTAATGTTAAATGTTAAACTACCAGGTGTTGCATGCATGGCTTCTGTGCCATGTTTGTGTCAGTAGGTGGCACAGAGAAGCAGGCTAGGTCTACGCTCAGTGCTCTGATGG
>JAEANM010012024.1:0-14999 GCA_017656035.1 Myanophis thanlyinensis | reverse complement strand
TAATTTAGACCTTGGAGAATGGAAATAATATCAGTTTGCATAAGTTTGAAAAAAAAATTCTAATTTGAAGAGGCCTAATGCTACATGCATGCAAAAACACAGGGAAAACATTCAGTAATGTAGTTACACATCTGTCATTCTGAAATACAATTCCTAGAATTACAGCTATTTCTACTGAATGACCAGATCCATCCTGAGGGTCTCTGGGTAGGTTTAGTAGACTATTTCACTGAGCTGCAGAACTAATAAAAAGTGATATTGGCCTTGGAGAAAAGATCAGAGAAAAATAATTATTAATTGTAAATAGTAACTGAGGCATGAAAGAATACATTTAAATCTACAGCAAGTTTTACAATCATACTAATATTTGAACTCAATAAAGATACATGCCTGCAAAAAAACCACCCACAAATTTTACTCAAGAGAATTTTGTGTATTTTTACTTACTTGCCAGCTAGACCACCTCCTGGTGGCAAGTTTGGGATATTCTCTGCAGACAAAATGCGCATAACTTGAGCAAGGTCAGGCATTCCTTCTTCACCCGACTTCTC
The DNA here is from genome assembly GCA_017656035.1 of Myanophis thanlyinensis. Lineage (NCBI taxonomy): Eukaryota > Metazoa > Chordata > Lepidosauria > Squamata > Homalopsidae > Myanophis > Myanophis thanlyinensis. Next base: position 14,448 of record JAEANM010012024.1, on the reverse strand, counting down.
CATAATTTCTAGTTAAAAGAAAGTTCTTAAATTATTAAAAACAAGAAGCATATCCAGAAAATCCCACATTTGATCCTGAAAATATCTGACATAAACACTATTCAGGACAGACATACTGAAGATGTACATTACGATATTTCAATATATAGAGAGAGATTTCATTTAAAAAAATAAAAGTAAAAACAACAGAACGCTTTAAAATGTCAGCATCAGTCTCTTTAATGTTAATTTTGAACCTAACTATAGAGATCACAAGATGACTACAACATATTATCTCTAAAGGAAGACAGTAATTGTATTTGTTTTACTAAGTACTAGGAACCAATTCCTGGTACATTTAATAAGTCATGAATTCGTCCCAGAGAAACTCAAATTAGAAAAAGAATAAAATGACTGCAAAAATTCTGCTAATAGCCAGGAAAGGTATTAAAAACCTTAAGCCTTTTAATATAAATTGGTTAGCAGAAAAATTATCAGAGTTCTGTTTTTTGCTACCATGGACTAATCCAGCTTTCCTCTTTTAATATAAATATTATTTCATGATATATATTAGGAAGAAAAAAAAATAAAAATCCATATAATTTTTCAAGACTGAGAAAGGCCTGTTTCCACAATCTGAATTATCTCAAATGAATGTCAGGATTTTCTCAAATCTTGTGCTTCACCAAAATTCAATTACGATGAAATACATTTGATTACAATGGAATCATGATCTCTTTCATAACTATAGCAATAAAATATATGTAAAATATAAAATATATGAAAAAATAGTTTTAATGTACCATAGAATTTTATTTCTGAAAAATAAAACGTATAAGTCAGATACTGTTTTGAATATTTCAATTTAACTTATTTTATTATTTAGTTTCCAAACAGAAAACTACTATTGGACTAATATTCATACACAACTACTCAGAAGTAAATCCTTCTGTTCGACAGAGCTTACTTCAACAATCCAGGATTAAAGTTGCTGCTCCAAACAATCTATGATCCTAAATAGAAACTATATGGAATTAATTGTTTTCAAATACACAATCTTTTAATTTCTGAGTTCCAGTTTTTCCTTCTATCAATAGTCTGTAACAGATGCCTTATCCTACATTTTCAGGGTTAGGTATTTTTCTGCAAATGCTATCATGCCTGGATTTTTGATCTACCAAATTTTATTTATCTAAAACAAAAGTGCAGTTTACATAAAAATGCTGCTCCACAATTTACAATACTTTAGATAAAGTTTCTTCTCTCAGCAATTTCCACTGACCAAATGAGACTATCATAACTCTCTCTCCATTACAAATATTTAGAGTATATATTCAGGAGAGCTCTCCTCCAGGGCAGAACAGAGAACTGAAGGACAAGGACAAAGTCAAGTTATATTAATAGAAATATATTTGTACAATTTTCCTTTATAGCTTCATAATTCTACCTTCCCAAAGAGTATCATACTCGATTACCCTTGCACAAACTAGTTTAAGATAAACTAATCTAATCTTACATATAACTTTGTTAGATGGCCAGAGGTGGAAGAATATTAAATGGAAAAAAAAAATTTCTTAAGTTTTCGATGTTTTTTCTTCTATATGCTTTGAAGATCTTTTCCAATTGTATGTTGTACCAAAAGGCTCCTATAGTCTTTCTAAATGTAACATGACATTCCATTACCAATCCATCTTAACTATATGAATCTTTAAAAGCCTGGAAACAAGGATAACTGGAAGAAACTACTGTATCAAAAGTAACTTTTAAGTCAAAAGGCAATGTTCTTTTTTTAAATCACTCTTGCATTTCTCATCCTGCAATTTAAAAACCAAGTAAACAAAGAGCTTTGAAAAGAATACATAAAACTTAAGTTTAACGTGGATCAGATAGAGAAATTTCCACAACCAAAAGAAATGAATTCAATATTTTTGCTTGTTCTTGAAAACAAGAATTTAGTTTCAGTACAAAATAAAGGAATATTTCTTTGTTCTTTCATCTGGTTAAGTGATTATCCAATTGTACAAAACTCACAAGTTCTGATATCCAGAAACTGACTTTGCAAACTTACTAATGAAAATACATTTTCAATTATTGTTTCATAAAAAGGTTTAGATAACTACTCCATAATTTAATTTCTAATGCTTCATAGCTGATGTAAAATGGCAAGGTGCTGTTCCATTAAATCAAATTTCAAGTTGTATAATTAAGAAAACCACAGACTTTGTCAAAGGGCAGAGTTTGGATATTTATTAGAATCAGGAGAAATGTAAAAATGAAAGAAAGGAGAAAAGGAAAATAAGACTTGTGTTCTTCTGTATTCTCTTCAGTTTTCTTTATATTCTTCTATTCTTGAAATAAATATTCCTTCAATATTCTAACTCTCATTTCTTGTCAAGTATAAGTCACTTAAAGTTGTTACAGTTCATCCAACGTACAGGACATTGAATGACTTGGGCAATTCCTGTGGGGAAAAAAATCAAAAGCAGCACACATAGTTTTGAAAAAAAAGATGGGTAACTTATTTTGTTGAATACTTTGGTTTAACTTTATTAATCAAATTGCATATAGAATTTGGCCTTTTTTATTAGTTACTGCATAAATAATTCTGTTTATATTTTGAACACCCTGTCTCTTAAAATTATTAGTTTATTCCAAGATAAAAAAATTTCCAAAGGGTCAAATGATAGTTATTGAAATACTTAAGCAATCTTTTTAAATTAACATTACAGGCTCTGTTAAGTTCCTGAGACAAAAACTTCTGACTCTAACACGGCATGTGCAACATTTAAATCTTGTGAAATCTTTAAACAGTTTATTGTTCTGAGCCCAAATGGAATAGATCTATCTAAAATGGCACTGAGTGGGTCATGAAAGTGGTTTCTCTAGGAAAGTTCACTAGCATAGTATACAAATACACAGGTTCCAGCTCCCCAATGTCTGTAGCATCTCCACAGTCCCTCTAAAGTTGTTGCGTCTGCAATGCTTAATGTAACAGAAAGGTATTTATTAAATACACCTGCAGTAATCTTATTATTTAAGTGAATAAGATTTAATTTAATTTAAAGTAAAGTAAATTTAACTGTTATCATGGCTAGAACTTCCCTTTGAAGAACAAAGAGCAATTTGATATGCTAGTCAAAGACCAATGTTAGGCCTATGACTACCTAATGAATTCCAACATTATGTTCAATTACTTAGTACCCAGGCGGGTGTACTTGTGAGGTGTGCTTTACAAGATGCCCCCTTGCATGGATTTTAAAGAACTACAGACTACAAAAAATTCAGGTGCCGTGAGCAGAATTGAAGAACAGGAGTTTATCCTTGGCAATACCCTTCAAATAATAAATCTTGGTCTTGCAATATAAGCTCCTTTTCTTAAAAAGATAAATATCAGAAACAATAGTTCCCCACTATAACTAAACTGGAGTGAAAAATCAGTCTCCAGACTTGCTTGATAAAATGTATGCTTCTTTATTATAATGGTTTAAATGCATAGGACTTTCATGCCAATAAACTTGAGCATGTTGCCGAGGCTTCAATTTCTTAATACACAAGATACAGAAAATGATAATTACAGAAAATGAAATCTCACTTAGTTCTGTTTATCTTCTTTTTAACTATGGTATGTTTATGAACATAATATATAAGCGAGTAATATAACCAGTTCAACTGTCAAATTTAGCTACTTAGTGTACCATGTCACATAAATCAAGCCTGCAATTGTTTTATAATAATCATGACTTCAATTAAACCTGCTAAGTAAAGAATTTATAGTGAAAACAGGCAGTTGATATATATGGCATATATAAATGGTCACTGTGGAGTTTCAATCTTTCCAAAGTTGAGAATACCTGACAATACATTGGTTTTGTATGGAAATCTACAGCTATTAATAAAATAAGTGATATTTTATATATTGTTTGTAAACAGTTTTCCAATGCAAAAACTGATCTGAACAGATAATTTACTTAAAAGCTCTGTATGCAAATAATATTAGAAAAAAATGACCCATCTCACAGAAAAATTGCACGAATAAGGTCATTTCAACAAATGCATTTTTCTTATTTATTTATATTTATTTTAATCAATTGGTATGTCTTCCCAACTTGCAGTCACAAATCTGAGTGACAATACTGTAAATGTTAACAAAAGGAAAAACAAAAACAAAAAAACCTCATCAATTGTCAACCAGAATAACTGTTAACCTTTACTTACCATATAAGAAGCAATTTCCCCTCCCCCTAAAAGTGGGTGGAAATTATGGTGCATCTTATACACTGAACACAGCCCTTTCTTGCCTCCTGAGCCCCCCACCACGTCCCATTTTAACCAAAACGGACCATTTTTGCTCTCGCAATCCTCCATATCTTGTATTATCTCTCCCCAGCCCCCAGAGGCATTTTGCAGGCCTCCAGAATCCTCCACATGGCTCATTTTCAGCCAAAAAAAAAAAAAGGGGGGGGGGAACCGGACTGGTTTTTTGGGCAAAAACAAGCTGCACAGATGGTTCTGGAGGCCTGCAAAATGCCTCTGGGGGTTGAGGAGAGGAAATACAAGATGCGCAGAGGCCAAAAACTTTTTCCTCTTCCAAAATCTAGGTGCATCTTATATTCTGGTGCACCTTATACTCCAAAAATACGGTAATTGAACTGGCTCATTTAAAACCCAGAACAGCAGTCAAGGGACCAATCTGATTCGGAGGCAAAAGGTTTCACAACAGATAAGAACTGCCTCTGCGTTCCACCCTCTTAGTTTCACCTGTGATGGGAATTTAAAGTAAGCTCTTCCTAGTAGATCAAACAAAAATACGTTGCTTCTATTTGAAGGGTTTTACAGGTAAATTTCTATTAGACACAGGAACCTAATGGAAGCCAATAAAATGTCTGGTTATTCTTTTATAATAGTTCTCATCTACTCACAGATAGCCAGTTACATTCTGTATCAATGGTAGTTTCCAAATGGTTTTCAAAACAAATCCAAACTGAATAAATAGTCTACCCTAAAGTACGTACATAAGAGAATGAGTTACCATTCATTCCCTCTTCAAAAGGGGTTGCCACAATGCAATCGGAGTGGGACAAGTCGCCACAGCCAACTCACTGTGGCCGACTCGCTCCAGCCAACTCGCCATGAGACAACTCACCCCAGAACAAATCAATGAAAGAGAACTCAAAGAGAGGGACAAGTAGAATTGTAGTTCATCCCAACCTTGAAGATTTCTAATTTGAGAATGTTCAAAACCAAAACAAGACAAGACCTGCTACAATTATCTTGTCCCTTTCTTGAATTATCCCACTTTGAATTGTCCCATGGCAAGTCACAGGACAAATCATTCAAGGCAAATTAGCCACAGCAAATTGTCCAAGACTCTGATGCAATAGCTAGAGATGGGCAACAGCTTCCATCTGAGTAAATTGTGAGTTCAGGAGTTCAATTCCCAACTTTTCCTGTTCTATTAGTGGAAATAAGACCCAGTCCACAGTCAATGTGACTTACAGAAGGAAATCACAGAAACATGAGTATGTTATCTGTCCAAGCCTGGTTTAATGGAATTTGAACTGATTAGGTGGACAATTTCAAACAATAACCAATTTAGTTCAACAGATTGGATTTATTCTATTTACAACATTTTTAATTCATCAAAACCAAGATTACATGTAACACATTATGGCGGACTCAATCCCACCAGACCAATACGCCAAGTATTTGAGCTATAATTTAGAGAGACTTGCATGTATGTCTGTGTGCATCTGCCTGCATGCACATGCACACATACACTATGCTATAAAGTGGCAAAATGCACCATCAGTGTTATATAGTGGGAAGGCAGAGTATAATAAACAAACATATAATAAATAGCATGATAAAGTGCAAGCAGTTTTTACTTAACCACAATTGGAACCAGCAATTCTGTGGCTAAGTGACGCAGTTGCCAAATGAAACATGTGACTATGTCAGACTAACATCAGTTTTGCTGTGGTTTTAAGTAATCCAGTGGTTAAGTAAAACATCATCTGATCATGATCTGCAATTTTATTGGCTTCTTTATTGACTTTGCTTGTCTGAAACCAACTGTATGCTTGCTAATGATCATGTGACTCCAGGATATTGCAATTGCCATAAATACACACAATCTGCAAAGCACTTGAATGTAATCATGTGATTATGAGGATGTTGTAATGGTCCAGGGCCAGTTGTAAAGTTACTTTTTCAGCACTGTCTTAACTTTGAATGTTGCTAAACAAGAAAGTTGTTAATAGAGATCTATGCATAGTCATCAAATGAACTTGCAACTATCACATGAATATAATCTAGCACCCAGCTTACAATTACAATGTTGTAGCATCCCATAGTCATGTGGTTACCATTTTCAGCTTTCTTTGTCAGTTTCCTACAAGCAAAGTCAATTGGAAAGCCTGCAGGTCACAAATAGCAACCATGCAATATCCTTTATTAATGACTCATGTGATTTGTTTAATGAATGCAACAAGGAAGTGCTGGAACTGCCACCACTAAGCAACATGGACATGAAATGTTATTCTTTATTAACACATTGCATAGTAATGGAAATTCTGGTCCCAATTGTCATTGTTAAGTGAGGACTGTATATGCTTGAATAAGGGAAATTAAAAAGCAGTCTGGGAGTTAAGAATGGAGAATTTTTGAGAAGATTACTTAAAAACATTCAAATGAGTCCTCTAATATAAATATGATTTTTATTTATATCCAAAGCTGAGAAGCAGTTAATTATTTCTTTCCATAGCATTCCTAATTTAAAATTAAAACAAGTTACAAGTTAAATTGCTAATATAAGTTACATATTAGAAGTGGATTAATTTCACTTAAGATTAAGTGAAATTAATGAACACCCAAACAGGCACACTGTTTCCCTAATACGGTTTATGTGAAAGATCAATTCATATGGAGAATAGTATAGCAGGCTTTCCCTTGGTATCCTCAAGTATACTGTACTTTAGCACTCATCATCTCCAACTAGTACTACCAGTGGTAGTCCAACACTTCTGAAGAACACTAAGTTAGATAAGAGCTTGTTTAAGTCTCAAATACTCCATAAGCCACAATGGTGCAGTGATTAGAATGCAGTACTGCAGGCTACTTCTGCTGACTGCCAGCTGACTGCAATTTGGCAGATCAAATCTCACCAGGCTCAAGGTTGACTTAGCCTTCCATCCTTCCAAAATGGGTAAAAGGGGGACCCAGATTGTTGGGGGCAATAGGCTGACTCTGTAAAACCGCTTAGAGAGGGCTGTAAAATCCCTGTGAAGCAGTAGATAAGTGCTATTGCTATACTATGGGGAAGATCAAGGAAAGACCTCTTTAGCCATTAATCTTCTTGCCCATGAAAGAAGAAAATTACATTGGGAATTAGTCAAGTGAGATGAAAGTACACAAAAAGAGCAGAAATGAGAAGATAACAAGTTTTCCCTAATCTAAAAAAAGAGATGTCATAAGACAGAAAAATGGTAGAAAATAGACTATGCTTAAGAAAAGCTTTACAATGGGCATAAAGTAAGTGAAATGTAATATGGAATGAAAACAAAGAGCTGCAATATAACACGTCTGTTGAGTGAGATGAAGCCTCGAAATGCCATAAAATATATCAAACACCAAATTGTGATTGAGTTCTACAGGAATCTGTCCTGTCTTGTACCAATCTCCACTGGTATGACTGCTTTTTGCTCTCTTTGTACATCAATAGCACAAAGAAGTTTCTATAAGTATAACAGAGTATGATTCTGTTCCCATCCTGACATTTATATACTGAATACAATGATCTGTTCAGAAGAAGCTATGATTCCCAAACCCCTGCCTTAATCTATATTAAAATGATCAAAGTTGTGGCAAAGAACACATGCAGTCCTCTAAATAAGTCTGAACTTTCCCAAGGGTGGGGTTCATGCCACCTCCATTCTGATGCTCACATTCTCCCCATCTACATCAGAGCTTTCTAAACTGTGGCATGAATTCTAGGATACCTCAAAAGATTTATGCCACCACAATTAAGCAGAGGAAACAGGACTTCATTATTGATAAAAGTGGCTGGGGCATTATGTGGAAGAAATGTTTCTTATATGTAACCATCAGAAGTGAAGGAATGTGTTCTCAGATCACAGTATTATTTCAAGTACACAAAGAGAGTAACTCTTGTTGAAACGCAGCTACCAGGCACCCTGAGCATTAATGGTGGATTATATGAACCCCTTACAGTCAGAATTCAGGCCTGGTATAGGACCAAGACAGCACTAACTGCACTATTGGATGGTGTTTATCAAGAGCAAGGGTGCGTGTGTGTGTGTATGTGTGTGATATATCCCTTCTTGCTGTTCTTGACTTCTCAGCAGCTTTCAATAAGGATTATGGTGTCCCTCTAGATCGGCTTTGGGGTTGAGGTGAATAGCAGATTATTGTATTGATTCACATCCTTCCTTCAGGGTTGGTTCCAATCAGTATTAATAAAGAGAGGTCTGGCATACAGCCGATTATGTGGGATGCTGTTCTGTGCTCTCTCTTGTTTAACATTTACATGAAACGACTTAATGAGGTCATCCATCAATTCAGGGCAAGTTATCGTCAGTATGTTGATGATATTCAGCTCTATAGCTCCACTCTGATTTGTCAAAGTGTGGCTACGGAGGTCGTATTTTGTGTGTGGAGGTTGTGGAGGTCTGGATGGGGAACAAGAGATTTCAGCTTAACCCTAATAAGGCCAAGAGGCTTTGGGATATCCCTGATTCTGAGGAAGCTTCATCACTTGCTCTAAATGGGGTTGCACTATACCAAGTAGATTATGTGTATAATTTGGGGGACTCCTGAACCCATGGCTCCTGCCAAAGAATAGGCAGCAATCTTGACTATGGATTTTTTTTTGTTCCTGGACTAGGATGACTTGCTCACTGTCTCTCATGCATTAGTCACTTCTTGTTAAGACTTACTATAATGTGTTCTACATGGAGCTGCCCTTGAAAAGTATTTAGAAATTTCAGCTGGTACAAAATGCACAAGCAACATGAGCAGTTATGGGTATAGCCAACTTGGCACATGTGGGATTTATGCTCCATGAGCTGCATGGCTACTGACATGCTTCCAGGTGCAATTCAAGATATTGGTGGTTACCTTTAAAGGTCTTCATGGTTTGGGGCAGATTACCTATTGCACCAACTCTCCCTAGTGAAGTCTATTTGTTCTTTGAGATCTGGCAGGAGACATATTCCAGATTCTGCCCATGAGATAGCTGGTGGAACCCAGAGAGCATTCCCTACAGCGTGCCTGCCCTCTGGAACATCATTCTCCCAGAGATTGGATTTGGAGGCCAGGAAGAATATGAAAGGGGAACGGGGAGAAATAAGGCACAGGACATTACTTTTAATATCTATTCCAGATACTATTTGAAATGCCATCTACTCTTTTTTGTATCCAAGATATACCAAGTATTAATTTTATTTATGTGCAAGGACTGAATCACAGATCAGTTTACTTCTCTTCTAGCAAGTAGGTACAGCAAGTATGGTGAACTTCTCATGTTAAATGTCTGAGTCTGCAAAATACACTGAATTTTGCCTAAAAAAGGGATACTGGTTACTTCTAATAAAAAATAAGCAGGGCCTTCATCTTGCTAATTTTATACTTTTTCATTTAAAAAATGTTTTCCTAACGGATATAACCAATCACATGAGTGCAATGAAATTAAAACTTCAAAGTAAAAAAAGTGTAACAAAGAGATATAACACCGTTAAATCATGCACGGAATGCTGAGTCCTGCTAATTTGCTTCATTTTCCAACTGTGTATTTCTCATATGGATGAGTTTAAATGTATCATTTCTAATTTGCAAATACAATTTCATATACAATATAATTTTAAAGCTCTTGAATCTCAATTTTAGTTCTTTCCCTAAATCATTTGTTATGGAAATTGACAATGTTGCAAAGGAAATAAAGGAAGCGAGTGCAATTTCAATGTGATATCACTCGAGCTGAAACTGGAAATTCACATTTCTACAAACTTCTTCTCGAAAATGCTTCCTGATTTAGAAGAGTAGTAATAGCTTTATTTTCATGCCACCAGAAAATTATATTACAAATAACAAATCTTAACTGCTATATCCTTAATTTTACATTTAGACAATATACCAAAGATTATGGATATACATCTATATGTATTTGAAGTTTTAAAGTACAATGCTCACTTTCAACCAAGAAACACTTTGGATACTGCTAGGTTATACTTCTGACCACTGAGCTTTTATCTGATACAAATTTTCTAGTTAAATTACTTTTTCACTGCACTTGTATTGCTAATTTTATCAAAACAGTCTACACAAATTTAAAAACAACACAAAATACTTATTTTAACAATCAGTATCTACCAAAAAAGGGTTGAGCTATTGTATTATCCAATATTGTTTGTAATAGAAAAGAATAGAACGCTTAAACAGTAGAGCAAATCTTCAAACATATCATAATTTTAAAATACAATATAACTGGTTCAACAGAAGAAAAACAGTTTGACTCATTATTATTCTGTTTATCTTCTAAGCAATTTGTTTCACCAGTAGTTTTTTACCTTAATGCTATTTTAATATAGTTTTGTTTTCATTCTGAATACAAATAATTGCAAAAGTTTATTATTTAGTTTACTTTTCACATTTTTAATTGCCCATCTCCTTCAACGTTCTAGCTCACATCAGCAGGCAAATATCCTCAGTTGAAGATAATGTATTACCAGCACAGCAACTTACCATTCTACTTGCCACCAGTATGCATTAGCCATTCTTTTTTTTTTTAGCAGATAATCTATAATATTTCACAATACATCATGCAGAAAAACATAATGACTGCTGATACTATGGAGCAGAATATAATACTGGCTAGGTTTTTTTGCAAACTCCCTTCAGAGATTCATCTTAGGTAAACTTTTATGAACAATCATACTGTCATAATTGCAGGCCAACATTATGAACAAAATCTAAAATACATTACATTATTCTTAAATTAAAATTAGTTTCAGAATGATTGATTCCTCCAAGTTTCTGTGTGCATTCTGCTAATTCACACACTGGGTCAAGTATTCAGAATTACTTCCATTTTTTTTCCAATCAAATCACTGCTAATATATTTATTCAGCTAAAATTTTAGGTTTGATTTCTAAAATATTTCAGCCATCTTAGTGGTAATATTGTTACCCATCCTGAAACATATGATAGGAAAACAAACATGTCACATTTAAAAATTCATCTCCAAAAATTAATACTAACTATTAGTTTGTGTGTGTGCATACAATATGTGTACTAGCTCCTGAATCATCCTATTATGGTACATTAAGGCAAAGGGCCAACTTTGTTATGCTCACTAAATGCTGGATTAGAAATAGTGGTGCACTGCAAATTTTTTAACAACCAGTTCTCTGTCCTAATGACTGGCTGGGTAGGCAAGGCTGGGTGGTCATGTGACTGAGTGGGCATGGCCAACTTGATGTCATTTATGTTGAGGGGCACTTTGCCTTGTCCGCCCTTTCCTGACTGTGGGGATGCTGCAACGGTCGTCAGTTGAAAATGGTCATAAGTCACTTTTTTCAGTGCCATTATAACTTTGAATGGTCACTAACTGAACTATTGTAAGTCTAGGATTACCTGTACAAAAATAAAAAAATATTTTTGCTTGCAAAAAGCTTCCCTAAATACCAATCATTAGATTAGAAATGGGGGAATTCACATGGAAGATCAACAAGTCACAGCCATCATAGAAACCTAAACCATTCTGTCTGAATAGCTTCCTTTTCCTCAGCAATACCTGCAACCCAGAATTACAAATCAGACAGGTTGCCAGAGCACATTAAGGAATTAAAATAGTTAAAATAAGCCAACTCTTGTTCATAAAGTGAAACCCTTTAGTTCACAGGTCATTTAAGCTCTCCAGAAAGTGGGTGGGCATAATTAGACTACAAAATGCTAACCAATTCTCTTTGTTCAGATCTTGCTGTAGGGAATTTTTTGCCTATAAATGTATCTAACTATCTCTTTATCTCTTAAGTGCTGACATCTTCTATGGGCTATTAAGGAAGGTGGAAGGAAGGTTGCTTTCTCCCTCTAAGAAAACATATTTTTCCATTTCCAACTCGGGGAAATACATTCTTCCTTTTTAATATTTCTCAAAATAATTCATTTTTCCAGGAGAGGGGTGGGTGATAACTTTCTACAATTGGTGCCATTTTTCTAAGCCTTATTATCATGAGAGAAAACTAAAACAAATTGGAAGGAAGATCCATGTCAAACCTGAAAAGGTTTGCCTATATGGGAGGGAGGCCGTGACGGGTCCAGACGGCAATGGAGTAGGCGCAAAGCTAGCTGGAAACTGGGATAGCTACAGAAGCCATGCTGCCGAGAGATGTCATTTCCAGTGGGGATGGAAGGAAGAGTACCTATGTGTGTGTGTGGGGGGGGGGGGTTAACTCTTTGCTGTTTAGACTGTCTGCTATGTTGCCTGACACTGTTGTATGCTGTAAATAGGTAATGCATAGACAACAAGAATGGGGTTAATTAGTTGGTTTAGGATTATGTGGGATAAATTGGGAACAGTAGTGTGTAGGTTAGGGTTAGGAGCATAACCCAAGCTAATAAAGGCACAACATAGGTAATGGCGATGGGGAACACAAGTGCTGGTGATTGTGGGGGAAGGATCGTGTGTGGGTGCAGCTGGGTGGAGCTCATATAGCATAAAACTAACAGGCTGCGAAATGTTGTTAGTGCTGACTTATCATGTTATGGACTCAATATGTACCTGTACATCATGCAATAAACCAGGTTAGCCTCTTTGGTCTTAGTTATTGTTGGCTAGGTCACTCGATAAGAAGTCAGCACTATCAGCGTTCCTCAAGGCCTTGAGAGCATGGTTCAAAGACGGAACGAGGGTTCAACAGGCTGAGGGAGAGTTGTTATCTTTGCACCAGAGGGGCCGACAGGGGCTGACTATGTCCAGGATTTCAGGCAAGTCACTGAGAAGTTGCGCAGTTGGCCAGAACGCTTGCTGGTAAATCAGTTCCGCGCTGGGTTGGACCATGAACTGTGACACGTCTGCCTTTATCGAGGTCTCCCAAATCGGCTGCATGAATGGTATTGGGCAGTGGTTGAATTAGACACTGGCCTACGCAAGTTTTACTTGAGGCCCACACCAACCCTTACCCTGAGGGGTCCTATTGGAAGGGCCCCAAGCATCCCAGGGACATTGGAAACAACTGAGCCCATTGGGATGCGCCCTCCAGTGATCCAGACCACTATTTGACCATCATTTAGGTGCTTACAGTGTGGCCACCCGGGCCATTGTGCTGCTGAGTATCCAGCGCCTAGGCCCCAAACACAGCCCTGGGTGGATACTGCTGCAGTGCCAGCATCAACGCCTAAGACAACCCCAGGTTGAGGGGGGCACCTGATGTATTTATGCAGCTGATTAAGTGTGCTACATGACCATCTGTATTGCAGGGTATTAGTCTACCTCGACAATATCCTCATATACACTCCCACAATGGGTGAACACATCAGGCTCGTTCACCAAGTATTGGAGAAGCTGTTGGCAGCACAGTTATACGTGAAACTGTCAAAATGTGAATTCCATCAAACTTGTTTAGATTATCTTGGATATCGGATAACCACCAACGGGGTGGAGAGGGATCCGATGAAGGTTCAAGTGGTGTTGAGTTGGCAAGCACCCAAAACGCGAAAACAATTGCAGAGTTTTTTGGGTTTTGCCATTTTTTACTGACATTTCATTCCCTCTTTTGCTCATGTTGCTCTCCTATTGACTGGGCTATTGAAAACTAAGCACCTACATTCTCAACCGCATCCCAGGCAGCCATTGCATTGGTCAATGGAGTGTCAAAGGTTGTTCGAGCGGCTAAAGGCTTTATTTGCCCAAGAGCCCATACTAGCTCATCCTGACCCAACTCAAGCTTTTGTATTCCAGGCTGATTCTAGTGATGTGGCCGTGGGAGCTGTGCTTTTGCAATTAGATGCTAAGGGACGTTTAAGGCCATGTGCATATACATTCCGGAAATTAAACTCCACAGAGCAGGCCTGGGCTATTTGGGAGAAAGAGTCCTTTGCTTTATGTTGGGCGTTGATGTCATGGTGCCACTTACTGGAGGGGGCTACGGAGGACTTTGAAAATTGGACCACAAAAATCTGATGGCTCTACAAAGTCGACAGCTATCAAATTACGTTACATACCAGGCGGGAAGAACTTTCTTGCCGATGCTCTCTGCCACATGCCCCAGTTCAACAGTCGTCGGTAGGAGGTGGTGCAAGTGCTAGTCAACAGTGATAACTTAGAACAGGGGGCACTAAGCAGAGATCCATGGTATAAAACTAATTTAATTTTAATTTAATTTTATTTTATTAAATTTCTATACCGCCCCACTCCCGAAGGACTCGGGGCGGTGAACAGCCGATAAAACAGTA
>JAEANM010012023.1:0-14999 GCA_017656035.1 Myanophis thanlyinensis | reverse complement strand
TGGTCGTGAATGGCTGTGTAAGCATTTCACTGCATATTGTACCATGTATGATTGTGCATGTGACAAATAAAATTTGACTTTGAATTTGAATTTAATTCCAGGCTGGCTGGTGTAGTTTAGGCAAATAAGAAAAAAAATCTGGGAACCTTGTTTCAGTCCAAGGTGAAACAAAACAAGTCTCAAAAAAATAATTTTAAAATGCTAGAAAGTGAGAATATGTTATGTACTTTGGGGGGAGAGGGGTGTCATGCAGTCTGTATGTTTTGCTAGGCATTAACTTCATTAGCATTGCAAATGCTTCAGTCTGCCTATACTGGAGAGATTCTTTTCAGAAACTCAGATGGAAATGCAATTAGAACTGTAAAACAAGTGCTAAGAAAATGCAGATTTTTAAGGTACTACTGGATGGCTGAATGGAAATGGCGCTTTCTTTCCTTTTATATTTTTAAAAATGTCAGCTGGTTTTTTTTTTAACCGCCTTCTATCACCCCTTCTTGAGAATTACGATAATTTTCTGTTTGACTGTTTTAGACATAGTCAGCCAGAGATCTTGCAGTGAAATCTCAGCATAAAGACCAGTGGTTGGTGTTGATTGTATCTTTTTAGAAAGAAGAAAAGTAAAGTGTGTGTGTGTGTGTGTGTGTGTGAATTAAACAGTTCCAAGTTGTTGTTTTTCCAGAGCATAATAGGAGATAGGACAATGTATTAAGGAAATGCCATTTGGGTCTCAGCATTAATGTGTAATGAGATCTAACTCCAATTATGTTATATTGCGAGCCACCCAAATTTAGAATAAACAGCATTTCATATGAAGAAAGGCAAGCTATGGAGGTGGAGAGAAGAGATTCCAAAAACACATTCCTGGGTAAAGGAAAAGGAAATTATTGAACAACCTTCTCCAACCAAATGTTATCCAGATATTCTGGGATTCACACCAAGAATTTTATGGACTTGAGTGTCTGATGGAAAGAATATTAGAGGAGGTGCTCAGGACGTTACAGAAGGAGCAAGTACAACTGTTACAGCAATAAGGAAAACAAAACAACAACAAAAAAAGAACAACACTCTTACTAGAAGAGATTACAATCAGAATTAGGTGATCTTTACAAAGCTTATTATTGCTTAGCTCCAAATGCAATGAAGACTTTGTATCTTAGCAAAAGACAACTAGCTCAGTTTCGGAGTCTACGGTCAGAAAAGAAAAGAAAAAAGAAAGAAAGAAGAAAATGAGTTAAATGTCAATATCAAAGACGCTTTGGGAAAGAGAAAAAAATATTGATTGCAGGTTTCCAATAATCTAAGAGATTGCCACAAAGAAGTGGGA
Organism: Myanophis thanlyinensis; assembly: GCA_017656035.1. NCBI lineage: Eukaryota > Metazoa > Chordata > Lepidosauria > Squamata > Homalopsidae > Myanophis > Myanophis thanlyinensis. The sequence goes on along the minus strand of JAEANM010012023.1, from coordinate 13,675 downwards.
GGTCAACCAATTTTCCAAAGCATATGAAGGCAGAACAAAAAACAATGAATATAAACTAATCAAGAAGAGATTGACCAAACTAGAAATAAGGAGAAATTTTCCGACCATGAGATCAATTAACCATGGAATGGTTTCCCTTCAGAAGTTGTGGGTGCTCCATCACTAGAGATTTTAAAGAAAAGATTGGACAATCATTTGCCTGAAATGGTATACGGTTTCCTGCTCAAGCAGGGAGAATTCTTCTAAGGTCTGTTTCAACTCTGTTATTCTGATATTTTACAAATCTACAAGAGGAAATATGTTCTGGCCTGGTAGAACATCTGATTAACAAGTTGGTTTATCCCACTGTTAATTTGGACACAGCTGCTGAATTGCAAATCAAACTGTGATCTTCATTATTTGTTGCTTCTTGGTAAAATCCTGCCAGACATATTTGTACCTTTGTCGCGTGCTTATTCTGGGACATATTTCAGGAGGAACTCTCTCTCTTAATGAAGAGGCCCCAAGTGACTATGAATGCATGGAGAAAATTCACAGCAAAAAAATGCTTTATATTTGTATTTTTTTAAAAAAAATATATTTCATTTCCTCCCAGAATTTATTTTATTTTCCTCCCAGAATTGCTCAGGAGGCTTCACGGGAGAACAGTCTTTAAACAATTTTAAATAACTTCAGCAAATATAAAAGCAACAATGATTACCAACATCAGAAGAGAATGTAAAGTGAAGTTCATCTTTTAAAAAAAAAAAAAAGCAGAGAAGCAAAATAGTCTTATCCTAAAGTAGTGTTTATCCCATAAATGTCTAAGTGAACAACTGAACAGTGCACAACATGAAAGAAGACAGCATGGGGGCCGGTTGAACATCTCCCAGGAAAGCTCACCAGCACTTCATAGATTTGAAGAAAAACAAAAAACAAAAACAAATTGGATTGTTTGGAAGGTGGAACATGAATTTTAGGCTGCTACCGCTCATCTCACCGTGGGCCGATTGAGAGCAGACACCTGAATTCATTCTCAGAATGCTCCACGGCAAGCTTCTTGTACATCTATAACTTATCACCGCATGGATTACTTACTACCCTTGTAACTTTGTTTCCTGGGAGTTGTAGACCGGAATATGGCTTGCAAATAGAGAAGGAAGAAGGTATCAGCGCACTCTGCATCTGCAGGAGGAGAATCTGTGATTAAATTAGAGGGAAAAGTCATGAAAAGCAAGGAAGTGTTTCCCATGGTCCATTCATGTGTTAATGTGCAGCACGCTATGCTTTAGAAGCCCCGCAAATGGAATGTTTAAGCTGACCTTTTCCCAACAGGTTCCTTCAACTTTCAATAAGAATCCGGGTATTAATAATCTGCCATTGACCACAGTTCCCTGGAGACAAGACTCTGCAGAACACGCTGACTTGATCGAACCACAGCTTTGTTTTAAAGCAGCTTGACAACAACTACTTGCTAAAACTGGGGAGGCTTTTTCCTAAAAGTCAGACTTTGTACCTACTCAAGAGAGGTAGGCCTCTGAAGACGGAGGGACATTTTGTCAGCTATCGGTTTATCCGAACATTATAGGGGGAACACTTTCAACAACTGAACAAATTATCTATTGAAGTACAGTTTGGGTATTTATTTGCCCTGTGTGTCTGCTGCCTCACCTCATCGCTCTTCATTAACTCCACTAATTGTCAGGTGTCCTGACATCGCTGTCCTTAAAACAGTCTCTGGAAAAGCCATAGGACGCTATTCTATTTCAAGGGATAGTAGGGTTATGACCGAGAAATCTCCTACTGCTTTACCATTTTGATCAGGGGAAAAATTCACAGCATTCCTTCTTGATCTTCAGGTACTGGCCACGTAGAATCTACCTAACTCAAGTACTTCCTAAAATTTTTGGGGATCCAAGTCAATAAAATCTTCATAGATGATAACCTGAACCTTGAATTGGACATGGAAGTCCATCAGTAGCCAATACATCTCACCAAAAATAGTGGTTATCTTGCCATGCCAGCTTTCACTGGTCAAGCATTGGGCAGCTATGTTAGTGTTATCAGCAGCTTCTTTGAAAGTTTCTGGTTGAAATATAATTGTATTCTTGCCTTGTAACCAACTACAGTTTCTCACTGTATAGTTCCACTTGACATTTAAATGTAGTACGGGAGACTGTACTTCAAAAACTAGCGTGCATATTTGGCAGTGAAAACAAATTTGATTTCATGTGCATTAAAATTCAATTTTTTAAATTAAGATTTGCAGTCAAGGCTTTCGGGATCTTAAGTTGTGCTCCTCTGATAAGCCATGGTTTATTTTATATGTGGCTTGTCAAACAAGTTATATGGATCTTGCTTACATTTAATAGTAAGCTATCAAAAGCAATAGCAATAGCACTTAGACTTATATACCGCTGGCAGTCAGCAGAAGTACTGCATACTGCAATATTGTACTCTAACCACTGCGCCATCTAGGCTCTTATGTAAATGATGTAAATGATGGTTTACAGGTCATAAAGGTTAAATTTACATATTAGCCTAAGCTAAAAGGAACATTCCTCACTGATATATTGGTGGGTTTTTTTTGGTACATCTGACATCAGGAAGGAAGTTCAGTTCTGGCACTGCCCACTACCAATCTCTTTATTAGCTTACACTGACAAATAATCAGACAGCTGCCATTTTTATTTTTTGTTATGCCTCTGGAACAGTTAACAAATTTCTGTCATTTTCTGGAACAGTGGCAACCTTAAATGTTCCTTGGTAAGTCCACAGTATCAACATTGGAATAGGAAATGTTGAACTGAAAAGAGAAAAAAAAAAGATTGTTTATAAGGAAAGGATGAAAATTGACAAGCATGACACCGGAAAAAAAAGAAGTACTGAACCAGCCCACATAATACAGAAATAATTGCAAAAAGATTTTAAAAATGTATATAATCTTGGAATAGAGATTCTGACTCATAATAACTATTTTTAGACAATATTCTTAGGTCCTATTTCTTTAAATTTCTCTCTCGTGTGTCAGATGTTATTAGCCTTAGGTGTGCTGAGATACATTTTTAAAAGTAAGGCATTCTTTTAGTCCATAGAGGAGAGAGCTGGAAATGGCTTAAATATTTTCCTTTTGCTCCTTTTTTGTCTCCCTCCCAAAATTCTGCTTTTTATTCCTGCATCTCCTGGATTCTCCCTTTAGGATAGTTGTACAAATAAATGTACCTCCACATGTATGGCTCTTTCTACTTCATTTTGCAACTGTCCAGAATATCAGGTTCTCAGTAAACAAAGGCTGACTAAAAGATCAATGAAACTTGGTCTGGTAAAACTCCAGACTGTACAAGCATGTCATTCTGAAGAACTTTATTTAAAAAGAAAACGTGAAGGGAATACATATGAGCTGGAAATTTTGGAACCCTTGTGCAGGAGAATGAAAAGCCATAAAGGTAAAACGTGTCTCTGTCAGGATCATTAGCATTTAGTCAATGTATTAGAAGACAAAGAGGGATTAATACCCCTGATTCTGAATGTGATTATTTATTTCAATTATTTTAGAAAGCATCTCCTTTAGGGCTTACCAGTTTGTTTGCCTTGCAGTCCAAGGGACCTGCAGGAGTCTTCTCCAGCACCATAGTTCAAAGGCCTCAATTCTTTGGTGCTCAGCCTTCCTTATGGTCCAACTTTCACAGTCATACATTGCAACTGGGAAAACCATAGCTTTGACTATGCACACTTTTGTTGGCAGGCAATGTCTCTGCTTTTTAGTATGCTGTCTAGCTTTGCCATGGCTTTCCTCCCCAGGAGCAAGCATATTTTAATTTCTTGGCTATATACTGATCCCAAATATTCTCCAGAGCATGCAGATATAGAATCTGTCGGCAACTGTTTAAAGTAGCCATGTCACTAAGCCATGTATTCATACAGTGTGCTTATCTACTCTTAAATAAATAAATGGCCACATTTGGGTTTTTTTTTTTCCAAACCACAGGCAGGGTCTGTTGAAAAATCAAAAGATTTCTCTTTCAGATTCTATTTTGAGGTTTCAAAGTTTTGCTCTAACAAAGAAGCTATCATCTCATAATACATTTGTCCATTAGTCTAAAATTCTATTCTGTAAAATTACTAGAAGACTAAAGGCCAGTGTGATGACTGATTTCTTATTTTACAAGATTCTGTATGCTCCCTTCTTTAAGACTAATTTCTTCTGAGGAGAATGATTCTGGTAGCTTTTTTAAGTAGAACAAATCAATACTTACTCTGGTTGGAGAGGCAATGAATGCTGATGAGGAATCAGTAAAAATTACCAGGTTGAAATAGGACGAGATTTGAAAGACAAAAGAGAAAAACAAAGAACGAGATTAGAATCCTCTTAATTAATATGATGGAGTAACAGTGTGTTATAGCAAATTTAAAGATTTAGAATGAAATGTTTAATCCTGAAAGACATGAAATGATGAAAGCGTTTGTTGTAATGTGATTAAAAATATTGAATGCAAATACTTTGACTCTATAGCTATTTACCTCGATTCAGTTTTGTTCTCTTGTCTTCTGACATATTTTGTTGTCATTTCCTGGGAAAATGGCTCAGCTCTGATGTTGTCCAGCTGCTTATTGCAATTCATATTATTGATTCATTTTGATTCAGATACATCAGTCAATTCGGACAATCCAATTGAATCAATTTATCCGATTTTCTTTAGGTAGATATTTAAAGGCTCTACTCATATACAAAACATTGAAGTGGTTTTGACTCTCTCATTCAACTTTGAGATACCATCCAATGAACTTTTAATTGAATATCAGTATTTAAGCTTTTGTTTATTTACTTATTTTTTTTAAAAAATCCAAGCCCATCAAACAACAAGTCCTGAATACAACATAAAACAGTCTTAACTAATTGGAATTCAGAGATGACAGTGGAAAGGGTGGAACAAGGTAAAATGTGTGAAAGTGTATAAGTAGTTGCTGCATTTGTGCCAATAAAGGAATACTTAGCTTTCAAAGTGACTTTAGCTTTTAATGGCTATTTTTTTTCCCAAGACCTATTTTGCATACTGTATTTCTTCTGGGAATACAGTGTTGATTACTTTTAGGAACATTTCACAAGTGTATCCCCTTGTCATTTCTAGCGTACAAAAAATATCTAAACCAATAAATAGTATATTTTCCTTCCTTCCTTCCGTCCTTCCTTCCTTCCTTCCCACCACTTTTATTTTTTTAAGATATTTTTTATCCCACCTTTATTACATTTTTTATAAGTGACTCATGATGAACATACTTAGTACTGAGATTGAGATTGAGATTGAGATTGAGATTCTCCCCAGTAGGCTTTCATGCCTAAAACTGGGCTTTCCCAGTCTCCCAGTTTTCAGCCTGGTGACTTAAACACTATTTATAATCATCACTAGGTTCTTAATCCCAACAAAGCCTAACCAGGATTAATCAAATATTGATCTTAATTTAAATTAGCATAGTTTTACATAGTGTTTGATACATTATTATGACTTTTATTTCTACGTTAGTGCAATTGTGCGCTACTACTGGCGGTTCTTTTCCTACTTAGTTCTGTTACGTTTACAATAGAAATAGAATTGATTGATTGAAATACATCTAGGCTTTGTATACATATATGATAATGACAGTAAGGAATGGCACAGGATCTCAAGCTATGGGGAGTGCTACTTAGCTGCTTTGTTTTCCAGCATGCTTCAAACATTATAGAATAAGAAGGTGAGAAATGTAGAACTCAAGACATGACAAAACACTGCCAGGCAGCAATTGTTACGCTTGTATTTACTAAATCAAGAGTTTGCCAGCAGTCTACATGATTTATAAAGTTCTTAAGTCTTTCTCACTTCTACTGGAAGATACAAACATTGCATTGCCCAATATGTTTCAATTCATAAACTCCAAGGACTAAGGCTAAATGAAAAGAGCTGGCCAGATAAGACAGAGTACAAGTAATATTTTAATTCAAACCTGATACACAAACAAAGGACTGATGTGTTTGTTTATTCAGAATTTCTCTTCTAGAAAGGCAAGTAGCAAAATATTTTTTGTGGATATTTTCTTGAGGAGGGGGTGAAGGAGCTTCAAAATAAAATAAGCTTAAGTTTCATTTATTAAAAAAAAAACCTCTCAGCATTTACATCATGCAGATATTTATTTAGTAATTCAATTTAATGTATTTATTTATAAAAAAAAAAGACACTATCCGCTCTCTCTCCAGGCAACTTACAACAACCATTGAAACAGCCATAAGAAGAGTTATTAAAAGATAAAACAAATTACAGCAATAAAAAAAATAAAGCAGTTGTAAGAAAAAAGCCTAGATAAATAAGTTGGTTGCTTCAGCTCGCAGCAAGATGTTATTTCCCAGCACGGCCTCATCAAGGGAAGAAAAAATTATTGTTAATAAATGTATCTGTAGTCAAACCCCCAAAAGAAATCCTTTCAATTGTGAGTGCAGGGAAAGTTATACATCAGTAAACATTCCTTTGGGAAATGTTTGGACCTATGCTTACATTTAAAATTAAGTGAAGAATACTATTTTGTATCCCTAGTTCCATTCCCCGAAGTTTGCGATCAGATTTCTCCCTCTTCTTTGAGAATAAACACATCATCTTTAGCAAGGCTGTCAAATTTGGGGGCTGAATAAGAGAAAATGGCAGAGACAGGCATGCAAATAATTTCCTCTTCTTTTTGAGATTTAAAAAAATACCTAGAATTTGGTATGACCTTAGCACCGTGGCTATGCAGTTTAGATTTCACACAAGGTAGACGAGATGTAAGCCTTGATGTTACTTCTGCAATTAATTAATTGCTTCCACAGAGATTAAAGGGTCTCTCTTATTAAAAGCCAGCATGTCAGGGCACAGCTGGGCTAGAATCTCTTTGGGTTAGATAAAGGCAATTCTGTCGTTTTCATGTTTCCATGTTTCAAGCATATTTTTATCCAAAGTTGGTTAGACAAAAAGCTGAAAGATGAAATTGAGCTGTAAAATGAAGGCATCCATTTGCGGAGATTTCTGGAACCTTCCTCTATTCCGTCTGAATGCATCTCATTAAAGGAAAGTGGGAAAATGGGACTTTCAGTGATCTATGGCCAGTTTACAGGTGCGGTAGGAATGTCAAAATTGGTAAGATGATACATGCAAGTTCAAAAAGGGGTGCACAGGTAGTCCTCAGCTTACAACTCTTCTTTTAGTGACCTTGCAAAGGTACAACAGCACTGGAAAAAAAAAGGGACTTACAACTGGTTCTTTCACTTGGAACCATTGCAACATCCCCACGGAATTTGGGCACATGGCAACTGGCATGCATTTAGAATGATTGCAGCATCCTGGGGTCATGTGATCACGATTTGTAAGGTCAATGAGGGAAGTTACACATTACAGCTACCATGATTCACAGTTGTAAAATTGGGTGTGATACATTTAAGGACTGCCTTGCTTAGCAATGAAAATTCTGGTCCCAACTGTGGTTGCAAGTTGAGAACTATGTGCATTGTGATCATCTCTCTTTCATCTTTCTCCCAGATGTTCACAAGGAGATGGAGACTCAAATTCTCCCCTTATTGGTTCCTTTTCAGTTGGTATTTAGATGCAGGTTACCTCTAACCTGGAGAGGAATGGGACAACTCACCACAGCCAACTCACTGTAGCCAACACACCATGGCCAACTTGTCATGGAACAACTTGCTGTGGGACAATTTAACAATTCAATTTAATTATTTAAAATTAAAAAAAATATTTTAAGTTTTGTCATTCACATTTCATTCTGTACCTCCTTTTGCATCCTTTCTTCAATGATTCTATTCCACCATTTCTTTGATATTAGTGTAACTCTTGGCCCACAGTGAGTTGGCCCATGGTGATCTGGCTGCAGCAAGTTGGCCATGGCAACTTGGCTATGGTGAGTTGGCTGTGGTGAGTTGACTACAGCAAAGTATCATAGACCCAACCTGGAGATAACACAAGCCTTAAGACCAGAAGTTGAGGGTGCTCCATCACGGTAGGTTTTTAAGAAGAGATTGGACAGTAGTTTGTCCTGAATAGTATAGGATCTCCTGCTTGAACAGCATGTTTGATTAAAAAACCTTCAAGATCCCTTCCAACTCTGTTATTGTGTACCTATCTTGTTGATTTTGACCCCAACTGTAGATGCCGGCAAGACAGCTGAACTGTTACCTGGACTGTTTTCATCCCAGGTACTCATTATAAGAGCTAGTGTTTGGATTTGCTTGTTTCTTATTTCTCTACCATTCACACTTAATTTCCTAAGCCTGAGAGTAGAAAATATCTCACATCTGCAAGCTGCTGTTAAGCTGCTAAGAAGGATCTTCAAATAAATCTAGACATAATGGACTCCTAAACAGGTTTACTCAGTAGTAAGGGCTTCTTTCACCTAACTTTCTAGAAAGCATGCTTATTGTTGGCATCAGATATTCCTAGGGCATTGGGAGTGGGTTTCTCCCATTCCAAAGTTTTATAGCTTTTATTTGGATCAACTGACAAGGCCTGGACAACAGGAGTTTCAGATGGACATTTTAATCAGAGCTATTCTGCCTTCTTGACTGAAGACTAAAAACCCTTTCAAAATGGTTTCAGGAGTCAATAAAATTTCCACACTCTGGAAATTCGAAATGTTGTTTGCAGTAATGCAGTAAACATTTACAGTTGCCCCTTTCCCTTGCCTTCCAAGCAGTCTGGGTAGATGCTGAGACCTAAATAGTTGAGAGGCCACCAACCAAGATGAATTCTCCATGCTTTTTTTTTGGTCAACCCATGTGTTCTTCCTCATTTGACTTATAACAATCCTATATTTACACTGTGATTACAGTGGTCTGATAAGAAAAGACTAACAAAAAGAGGCTCTGCAAAGAGTAACTACCTCATAGAGAACAAATGATTCACCCACGGGGTGACTAATTCCATTCCTAGTGCATTGTGACCTCGATGGAGAAATGATGGGGATTTAATTCTGAGAAATGGCTGCAGAAAACTGACTTGGATAGTGGTCTAAAAGCATAGAGTAATTTTAATGCCGGCTGCAACAGATAATGTCCAAAGCAGACTGAATCATGTCAATCCTGAAAGCATTAGACTGACTTTCTGTGTGTGTGAAGCCTTCATAGTAGCCTGTAAAGGCCCGGACAACTATTAAGCAACTATTGTAAAAAGGTTTAGCTCAAATTATAGACTGAGATCACAAAAGGAAGCCCAGCATACAGCTCTACATGTCCCTATCTCTCATTATGTACACTATCCATGGTAGAGGAACTGTTACAGATAGTCCTTGGCTTGATTGAATTACAACAGTTCATTCAATGACCCATTCACAGTTACAACGGCACTGAAAAAAGTGACGTATGACAATTTTTCACCCTTGCAACTTTTGCAGCCTCCCCGTGGTCATGCGATCAAATTTCAGATGCTCGGCAATTGCCATGTGTTTGTGACATTTGCAGTGTCCCATACTGTCATGTGATCCCCTTCTACGACCTTCTGACAAGCAAAGTCAATATGGGAAGCCAGATTCACTTAACAACCACATAACTGACTGAACAACTGCAGTCATTCACTTAACAACCATGGCAAGAAAGGTCATAAAAATGGGGCAAAATCCACTTCATGAATCTTTCACTTAGCATCAGAAATTTGGGGGTCAATTGTAGTCCTAAGCCAAGGACTACCTGTGTATATTATTAGTTGGCCCAAAGGATTTTTCAAAATTCTTCCTCAGATTTGTGGATAGAGAAACTGAACAGGTGAGTTCTGTAAATCTCTTCTTAAAAATCTCCAGTGCTGGAGGACTCAAGTTCTGGAAGGCAGTTGTTCCACTGATTAATACTTCTCACTGTCAGAGAAATTCTCCTTAATTCTAGGTTGAAACTCTCTTTGATAATCTTCAATCCATTTCTACTTGTCCTGCTTTCAGGTGCTTTAGAGAAAAAAGTTGACACCCTTTTCTTTCTGATTGCCTCTCAGATTTTGGAAGACTGCTATTATGTCTCCCCTGGTTCTTCTTTTGTTAGACATATTCAGTTCCTGTAACCAGAGTGTCAAGATCCAAAAGGACATTTTATTTTGGAGGAGGGGGTGGATTTCTGCTGTGGTATATTGGCCATTTTATATAGTAACATTCAGGACCATTTAGATCTTGACACATTTACTCTTTTTCTATTGCAAGGTTGCTGAGAGGGTGAAGGGGGAGTTGGAAATGGCAACTGGGAATTGTTATCTTGTTTTCATTCTTTTACCTCTGGTTCTCATGAGAACTTTCTCTAACCACTTCACACCTGTGAGGGGAAGTGTCCTAAGAGGTTGTTGGATCTCTTTTTGAAATGGTTGGTGGGAAATTAACATGTGATAATTAGTGGGGTGGAACTTTCAGTTTTATTTGGGTGGAGAAAGCCCGGGAATCTTTAGATTCGGGATTTCTACAGACCGTACCAGAACAATGTTTTCAATAAAATCTTATTCCTTGGACTTTGTCTTTTTGGAGTTCTGATTGCATTGCTGATGATGTGTGGAACCCTGACACAGAGTTCTGTGCAGATGTCTTTCTTTGGGATATATCCCAAACTCTGCAGTTTGGGAAGCTGCAGAATTCTGGAGAGAGGATTGGACAATGAAAAACAGAATATTTCACATGCCCCCACCCTTGACCCAACTTCTCATTAAGTAAGAACACCCTACATTGTCTGGGAATGATTAATCAAAAGTTCTCTTTCATCAAATTGAATGAAAAAAGCAGTTCTTAAAATTGAATGAGGGGGACAAAATGCAGGGAAATTCCTCTGCTCTCTTCTGATATAAAGTATCTTCCATCAGGCATTTGAACATTTCAGATGCTTTGTGCTTCTTGGATGTGAGTCAATCAAGCCTTCTCTTTGTGGATGCTTTCTCTTTTGAGCCAACCTAAAGAAATTCCATCAAGTGTTCTAATTAGTTGTGTTTGTTTCTCAGGAATGTTAGCTGTAAATCAGAAAGCTGAAATAATTTCTTCTCTAAGTCCTTCATTGTGCAGACCTGGAGGGAACCAAAGATACAGTCCAGGGGTTTGTGTTGAAACAAAACAGATTCAACTTCTTTTTTTTAGAAAAAGGGGGATATTCAAAAGGTTGATTGCAAGTACCATGTAATTAGTGTGGCTTGAGTATCCACTGTTAATTGGTGCCTGCCATCACAATGTCTGGGCATTCATGAAACAGTCTCTGTGTTTGGTTCTAATTATTGAGAGTTACAAACAACCCTCAGTGATTACTAAACCCCAGCAATGGAAGAGGTGTGTTTGGTTTTTTTATATTTTAAAGAGAGCATGTACAGTATGCAGGCATGCATATACACGCATACACAAACATATTCTGGGTTAGCCTCATTCAACTGAACCTAACTGTTCCTTCAAAATTCACTGTGAGAGTTGGCAGTGATTATTCTTGGTCAATAATCTTGATGTAAACAATATCTGTTTGCTAAATGTGTTAGTCTTCCAACACACAGAATCTAGAATAATAGAGTCTTCTAGTCCAAACCCCCTGCCCATCACAGGATATCCTATTCCATTTTGAGTAAATGGCTGTCCAGTCTCTTGAAAACATTCGGTGTTGAAGTACCCACAACTTCTGAAGGCAAGCTGCTCGACTGATTAATTGTTCTCACTGTCAGGAAATGTCTTCTTACTTCTAGGTTGGAACTCTCTTTAACAAGCCCATTACTTCTTGTCTTGCCTTGGAGAATAGATCAACCCCATCTTCTCTGTGATAGCCTTTCTAGCAGTGGAAGATTGCTATGATATCACTCCTAATCCTTTGCTTTGTTAGGCTAGACATATCTACTCAGTTGTCCATCTTACGATTTAGTATCCAGAGCCCTTTTCATCTTCATTGCTCTTCTCTGACATTCTTTGTAGGGTCTCAACATCTTTTTTTGTATTGTGGTGACCAGAACTGGACTCAGCATTCCAAGTGTGGCCTCACCAATGCAGTATAAAGTGATACTACCATTTCATGTGATCTTGAAAGTATCCCTCTGTTGATGTGACCTAGGACTTATTAGCTTTTTTGGCAGTTGCAGGACACTATTGGCTCATACTTCAATGGTGGTCTGCTAGGACACTTAGATTTCTCTCAGTTACTACTATCGAGGCAGATACAGCTAGATTCATACTTTCTCTTCCTATTTTAGAAAGTAATCTGGATAAACAAAAAATCGGCCAGGAAAAACAATGGCTCTTTCCACTATATATAGGGGCATGTATAGAGCCTGCATTCTTGTGCTAAATGTGTAACAAATATTCTTTGTCTGATTTTTTTGGAAGGTTTTATTTCTGCCTGATATAATTTTTATCTACGTGCTGTGTTAAGGAAGAGTTCATCACATTCCTATACATAAACAACTTGGTCCATGCCATTTTGGGAGAAAATAGCAGCAGTTTCACACATTCTCTTGCAATGCCTTTGTACACAATTGGATGACCTGAATTAATAAGACATCTTTTGACAGACAGCCATTCTTGTTTGGAGAAGATTTTTGCCACCTCTTAATTGACAGATCACCAAATATCTCCAGAAGGGTCATGATATTTGTTGAAATTGCTATTGCTGTTAGACATTTAATTGTCTCTGAGCCTTGGCTGATTGTTCCTCCCTCCAGCTGATTTACATTTTATGTATATTTTATTCATCACTTTTTGACTGTTTTTAATATGTGGGCTTCTTTCATGTGTTTCATGTGTTTTGGTCTTGCACCATAAACATCAATAAAATAAAATAATAAAATAAAATAAATCAGCCCAAGTCGCTTCCAAATGCCATCCTGCCTCTCGGGACTTAAGGAATGTTTCAGCCCCCTTTCTTACATCGGGGTTCTTGTCCATCTCTACCAAGGATCTCCCCCTTATTCGCCACACATCCCTTTTACGAAGCAGGCAAGGAAAACGTTTCTTCTGAAGGGGTCTCAGGATTCCAGCCATACCTGCTTTCCCGCAAACAGGAGGACTCCTCCGTCTTGTAAAATCTTCGGGTACCAGCAAAGGCCCCCTGGAGACAATGGATGGTTTCTCCTTGCCAGGGGCTGCAGCCGGAGGGCTGAGGGAGGGCTGGGGAAGGGCAAAAGAGACCATTACGCCCATGGCTCTGAGCTGGGCTCGCTGGTCACACCTGAAGCCCACAGGAGGCCCTCTGGGTCGAGGGCCTCGGCCATCAGCCTCTGCACCCGTGGAACGCCACAATCCAGACCCCCGAGCCCACCCCGAAGCAAGAGCCGCCCGCCGGGGAAGCAGCAGAGCGCGGGAGATGCTGCTTTCCAGATGCTCACCGTCTCGACGCTCGCCCTCTTCGTGCCCAGCGTGAAGGAGGACGGGGGCTGTAGCTCTGGGGCAGCACCGGTGGGGCCGTGCAGCCAAGGACTCCTGGGCGATGGTGGCCCAGATTTGTAACCAGAGATGTAACTGCAGCCCTTGAAGGTGGACGCTGAAGGGTCAACGCTGGGGGGGCCAGACAAGAGGGGGCCTGCTGCCGTTGGTTGAGCAAAACCAGCTGAGCTTTCCAGCCTGCAGGGGAGGGGGGAGGAATATTTGCTAGTTTTTGTACAAATACTGAGTGCTCTTCCTAAACTTTTATCAGAATAGAATAGAATAGAATAGAATAGAATAGAATAGAATAGAATAGAATAGAATAGAATAGAATAGAATA